>LNAC01000706.1:571501-616221 GCA_002007465.1 Ailurus styani
AAAAAAAAAAAAAAAAAAAAAAAAAAAAAAAGATCAAATAAAAAGGCACAAGTAAGTATCCAGTAGATTTGGCAACAGTGAGGATCTCGGTGACTTTGACAAGAGCAATCCTAGTGGTATCAGAGCCAAAAGCCAGATAGGAATAGATTGAAAAGTAAGTAAAATTTGAGAAACTGTAACATTATGAGTACACAGTAAGAGTGAACAGAGACTGCAGAAGTTAGAGGGTGGGGAAAGAAATTTCCTTTTTTTTTTTTAAGATTTTATTTATTTATTTGAGGAGAGAGAGAGATCACAAGTAGGCTGAGAGGCAGGCAGAGAGAGGAGGAAGCAGGCTCCCCGATGAGCAGGGAGCCTGATGTGGGCCTTGATCCCAGGACCCTGAGATCATGACCTGGGCCAAAGGCAGAGGCTTTAACCCACTGAGCCACCCAGGCACGCCAAAGTTCCTTTACTTAAGATGATACAGGACTACATAACCAGATACACTAAGGCACTAAGGATCCAGTAAAGAGGGGAAGATTTGCTCATAAAAAGAGAAAGTACTAAAGCCACAAAGTCCTTGACAAGATACAAAAGATGGATCCAGGATCTAGAGGACAACGATAAAAGCTAAAGATTTTGCAAAGAGATGTACAAGCATAGAAGCATCTTAATTATCACCAAAGCTTGGGAGATGCATGAAATTTAGTAGGTGAATGCTCAATAGGATTAAATGAACCAAATTAAATAACTGTAATGGCTTAGAAATCTCCATTACTTGTGTAAGGAAACAAACCAAAATGAAGTCAAATTTGAATATTTTAAAATGCTCAGTGACTTCCAGTTTCCAGACCAACAAGTAAAAGTTGTCACTTCTGAGCACACAACAAGAAAAAAGCTAAACTGAAAATCAACAATCAACACCTCCTCTTCAATCCATCAGAGAACTGAGGTTATAGGACCAACCTCCAGCTCCAAAACTGAAGAACCAGGCAAATACAAATAGCAGCTTACCAGAAGAAACCACCACTGGAGCCAGTTGGGTAGAAAAACGTAAAAGGAACCGACTAACTGCTAGAGACAGAGAGCACATAAGCTTGAGAGATTAAAAACTCCTGGGAAATCAACTTTATGGGGCCTTTTACATTTCCATAAATTTTATCTCCAAAAGCCCCAATAGGTTCGCAGGGTATAGAATAGAGCAAAACCTCCTCTATTTCTGGAACCAGGAGAAGGAAAAGTAACCATTTTGAAATATACCCAAACCATATGGTTCCCCTTAGCAAAGGGCTGCCCACAAGGAATTTTACCAAAGCCTAAAATGGAAGGAAGGGAAGTTTCCAAATCAGGCCCTTTCTACCCTTCATGTCTCATATGGGGAAAGCGGGGCACTTGAGAAGAGGAAAGCCAACAGCAGAGTCCACTAAAAGACTGGGACCTAATGACAGGATCTAGCACTTCCTCTATCCCAATTTACCCACTACATCAATAGGGAATTACTGAAAGAATGGCAAGGCTCAGATTCTATTTACAAAGAAGACTCTAAGGAATCCCAAAGAAAATAGATTGGTCCCCCAAAAAAGCACATTAGAGGTAATTTCAGCGTCAGACACATAGTTAGAACAAACAGTAAACAGACTAACACCTAGTCAAATCAACATAAAACCTCACTATAGACCTATCTGCCTAAGTCCCTTTTCCAATACAGCATGACTAGCATTTAACAAAAAATGGTAAGGCACCCTTAAACACACACACACACACACACACACACACACACACACACACACACACACACACACAATCTGAGTCCCAAAGCAAGCATCAGAACCAGATTCAGATATGGCAGATATGTTTGAACTACTAGACCAACAATTTCAAGTAACTACTAATACACTAAAAGCTCTAGTGGAAAAAAGGGATAATGTGCAATAACGGATGGGTAATATAACTCTAAGAAAGAATCAAAAAGAAATGTTAGGACTCAAAATCAAAGTCAGAAATGAAGACTGTACTTCATGTGCTCATAAGTAGGCTGCACACAGCCTAAGAATCAGGGAGCTAAAAGACATGTGAACAGAAACTTCCTAAACTGAAAAGAGGGGGGAAAAGGAATATCCAAAAGCTATGGGACAATTTTATTTTATTTTATTTTTTTAAAGATTTTATTTATTTATTTGACTCAGAGAGAGAGATTACAAGTAGGCAGAGAGACAGGCAGAGAGAGAGGAGGAAGCAGGCTCCCTGCCGAGCAGAGAGCCCGATGCGGGGCTCGATCCCAGGACCCTGAGATCATGACCTGAGCCGAAGGCAGAGGCTTTAACCCACTGAGCCACCCAGGCGCCCAATATGGGACAATTTTAAAAGCGGTAACATATGCACAATGGGAATACCAGGAGAAGAGAGAAAGGAACGAAGGAAATACCTGACAAAATAATGGCTGAGAATTTTCCAAAATTTATAAGAGACCCTAGAGCACAGATCCAGGAAGCTCAGAGAACATGACACAGGATAAATACAAAATATCTACACTTAGGCATATCACATTCAAACTGTAGAAAATCAACGACAAAGGAAAAATCTTGAAAGAAGCCAGACGCAGGAGTAGGGGAGAAGAAACCTGACCCATAGAGGAATAAGGATAAGAATTACATGAGAGGGCGCCTCAGTGGACTAAAGCCCCTGCCTTCGGCTCAGGTCATGATCTCAGGGTCCTGGGATCGAGGCCCGCATCGGGCTCTCCACTCAGTGGGGAGCCTGCTTCCTCCTCTCTCTGTCTGCCTGCCTCTCTGCCTACTTGTGATGTCTCTGTCAAATAAATAAATAAAATCTTTAAAAAAAAAAAGAATTACATGAGATATTTCTTCAAAAATCATACAAGCAAGAAGACAGAATGAATAAAGTGTTGAAGGGAAAAAGAAAACTACCAATCTAGAATTTTGTATACAGCAAAGGTATCCTTCCACATTAAAGAAGAAAAAGAAATTCTGTCACACAAAAATGAAGGGAATTTGTCACCAGTGGACCTGCCTTGAAAGAAATGCTAAAATAAGTTCTCCAGAGAAAAGGAACTTTATATTGGTCATGGGTCTATAAAATTTCCTTTTGGAAGAGCATCAGAGAAGTAATTTCAAAAGGTAAAACAAAATCTTTTCTTTTTAAAACTCTAAATTGATGTTAACACAGTTTGTTCAAAATGAAAGCAACAATATTTTGGTTGATTATAGCTTAAGAAAAAGTGAAATAAAGGACAGCAATGTTATTAGGGATGGGGGAGAAAAAGCAGAAATACTCTATTATAAAGATACCTGCCCTATCCAAGAAGTGGTATGTATTATTTAAAGGCAGATTAGTTGTAAATGTATACTGCAAACTCTAAGGCAAGAACTAAAAAAAAAAAGTTTTAGAAGTATGCTAAGAGAGAAAATAGAATTATACTCCATACTCAAGATCAGAAAAAATAAAGGAGGGGAAGGCAAAATATATTTTAAAAGAACAAAAACAACAACTATTTGTTACGATAATAAAACTATAAATCTAAAAAAAAATTAAAAGAACAAAGACAATGAAAAGTTACAAACATATTAATCCAATTATATCAATAATTGCTTTAAATATAAATGGCTGAAATAGATCAATTAAAAGACAAAGACTACCAAGTGGATAAAAAAATAAGACCTACTTTAAATATAAAGATATATGTAGATTAAAGGGGTCAATAAGAAATCCACTTTAAATATAAAGACATATGTAGATTAAAGTAAAAGGATAAAGAAATTTTACCATGATAACACTAATCGAAATAAAGCTAGAATAGCTTCATTAAGTTCAGGTAATGCAGACTTCATAACAAGTAAAAGTTACCAGGGATAAAGAGAGTCATTATCTAATGAAAGGATCAATTTTCCATGAAGACATAACAAGTCTTTATACACACTGGCCTCACAATAGCACATCAAAACATATGAGGCAAAAACTGATAGAACTAAACAAAGAAACTGATTATTCTACTATTATACTTAAAGACTTCAACACTGTTCTATCCCTATCAATAACTGACAGATCCAGCAGGCAGAAAACCAATACAGAGTTGAACTGAACAGCACCAATCAACTGGACCTAAGTGACACCTAAAGAAAACTTCATCCAACAACAAACTATGCCTTCTCAAGCTCACATAGAACACTCACCATGATTAAGGGCCATAAAACACATCATAAAAAATTTAAAAGAACAGAAATAACACTAAGTATACTAACAAAGTCAATAACAAGTAACAAGTATTTACAGGTAGATGGAAATCCCAAAATATTTGGGAGACTAAGCAACACACTTCAAAATAACACTACTGGTGTAAAAAAATTCTCAAGAGAAATTTTAAAATATTTCAAACTACAAGATGAAAATACAACTTACCAAAATACTGGGATAGTACAAAAACAACGCTTAGAAAGAAAAGCAATATAAACCTAAGGCAAGTAGAAGATAAAAAGATTCGAGCAGAAATCAATGAAACTGAAAACTGTAAAATAGAGAAAAAACAAAACCAAAATCTGGATGTTTTGTCAATAAAATTGATAAATCTCTGGCCAGGCTAACAATTAAAAGGAAAGAAGGAACAACTAATATTACAAATGAAAGAGGGGTCAGAGGGACTGACTAGTCCCTTGGACATTAAAAGGCTAATAAGGAGTATTATGAAAAACTCTACCACCACAAATCTGAAAACTTAGATGAAATGAACCAATTACCTAAAAGATACAATCTGCCAAAACTTACACAAGAAGAAACAAACTGAATAAGTTTATCTGTATTAAATAAATTGAGTCAATAATTAATAACCTTCACAAACAGCACCAAGCCCAGATGGCTTCGCTGGTGAATTCTACCAAATATTTAATTTTTTTTTTAAGATTTTTTTTTTTGACAGAGAGAGATCACAAGTAGGCAGAGAGGCAGGCAGAGAGAGAGGACGAAGCAGGCCCCTGGCTGAGCAGAGAGCCTGATGCAGGGCTCGATCCCAGGACCCTGAGATTATGACTTGGGCCAAAGGCAGAGGCTTTAACCCACTGAGCCACCCAGGTGCCCAATCCTACCAAATATTTAATGAAATGATACCAACTATCTGCGACCTCTTTCAGAAAGTAGGAACAAAGGGAACAATTCTTCATTCATTCTGAGGCAAATCTAATATCAAAATCAGACAAAGACATTACAAGAAAAGAAAATTACAGATCAGTATCTCATTAACATTGATACAAAAATATTTAGCAAAACCCAAAGAACTGTATGACACAAGAGTAAACCCTAATGATATCTATCAATATTAGTTCATTAATTGCAACAGATGAGCCGCACAAAGGCAAGAGTTTAATAAGGTAAACTATGGGAGAGAAAACAGGTTATATGTTTGGGGGGGTGGTCTCTGTACTTTCTGGTCAATTTTCCTGTAAAACTAAAATTAGTTTTTTAAAAAGAATCATTTTAAAAATGCATGCTAAGTAAAATATCCCTTTTATCTACTTTAAACAATGATGTTCTATAAAAAGTGTCCCTGAGAATATGCATTCTTTCTGGTTAAGGATGTTTGGCATAAATGGTGCAATAGAATTCTTTCCACTTTGACAGATCTTTCAAACGCCATCTTTGTTGCTTACTGATTATGTGCCTGCAGGCAGATTCTGAAACGTCTGGGCTTCAGCATCTTTGTGAGTAAACCGAAAAAAAAAATACCTTTCTCACAGATTAGTTGGGATTAAATTAGGAAATATGCAAAAAGCAGCTGGACAAAGCTGCACAGAGCAGGCACGTGTGTGTTCTTTTCTCCCTCATTTACCCTAGAATTCTAACTCAGGTAGGGTAATATACCCAGTTTCAAACCAGTATTTGTCAAACAAAGGTAAACATGTACCCTGCAAGGTGCATGCAACCATTAAACAAACACTTTGTGCCTTATAGGAGTTCAATTTTAAAATTTGGGTGAAAAAAGCTAAATATTTAATTGGTAATTTAAAATGCTATTATGCTAAAACATTGCTCTAGCAGAGTATCTGCACTATATTTCAAGAGGCAACATAAGACTATGCCTTCATTAGAAGTTAGGCCACATTCTTAGATTTCCAGGGTGGCTATTTCACCATCTTCTGCTGTTTGGGATATATCCCAAACCTTTCCACTGAAGCAGCTTTTTGTTTCTAATTTTAATTATGTTACTAAACCCAAGTTGATCTTCTCATTGTCAGTCACGTGTCAACAGTTTAGCTCCAATGGGCCTGGTTACCCCTAAATTAGCAAAGACAGCCTGAAAAATAACATTTCACATTATACAAGCCATTTAAAATGGAATTGATAGTTAATCTGAGTCAGAACTAAGCAAGCAAAAAATGGAAGACCGTACTTTCTAAACTATGACTTCTCAAGGTCTTAGGTATTAGATTTTTTTTCTTTCCCACTGAACTGTACGTATTTGACTGTAAAGACTACTAATTTTTAGATGCAAAATATTTTACATATTACTCTGGAACTTTTTGGTGCATAAAATTAAGCACCTTACTGGATGTGTAAAGACAAACAAAGGGACATGAGCACTCTAAGGCCGAACAGGCTGAACAAACCTGTACTATTGCCACCCATTAACAACAATAGGCTGAGGCATGTTCAGAGAAGATCTGAAAAACCTTTAAGGATTTCAAAACTATGTTACATGAATAAGGGCAATAAGATGGGGGTGCTTAATCTATTTAAAAATAAAAACAACAGAAAAGGGGCTTGAAATTTACAGTCATGTTAAAACATCTGGAGGCTGTCACAGTTGAAGGAAGTCAGACTTGCTTTATGTTGTCCAGAACTAGGAACAACATGAGGAGGCAGCAAAGTACAGATGCCTGAGCTTGCAGTCAAGAGACTTGGGTCCTACAATTGTGCATCCATTGTGTGGTATCAGAAATACAGGAAATATTCCTGGATATTCGTTCCTTTGTATGTAAAACAAAGGTGCTAAACTAGATAACATCTATGGTAATTTTCAAGTAAATTATGACATGGAAGCAAATTCTGGATCAACTTCTCACCATTAGGGCATCCTGAACATGAAATCATCTTCTCGCTCTAGTTCATATATCCACATTATCATTTGCTCTACCGTAAAGGTGTAAGCGAACTAGATATAGCCAACTATTTTAACTAAACACCAAATGTCCACAAGCTAGTGTTCCTATAATAAGAATTAAAAGATAGGTTGGAAGATTATTGTGGTTTCTATGTTACCATCTATTGAATAAACTATACTAGTATTTCTAGGGGGGAAAAAAAACTAAATCATTTTTCTAGATCATTTGTATTGAATATTGCATTTTCTTTTGATTCTAGATATACTAAATAATATATGCTAACATTTCACTCTGTGAACCTACTTAATATTCCTCAGAGAATAGCATAACTTTTTCCTCTAAATGATTTTATATACTACCCAATATAATTTTTTAAGCCTTATATAACAAATTCCCCTTAGTTACAGTGTAAATGAATGCTTTTAAAACTGAAATTAGTTTCTCAAACCAAGATAAAAATTATTCAGTACAACTGTTTTCTATGTTCCAGATATCATCACAGGCAATATGAAGCCAGGCAATAATCTCAGGGAATATGTACTCAGCTTTCCATACAAAGTATAATATTTTAATAGCACTCAGAGCTGAGTGCCTGGGTGGCTCAGTGAATTAAAGCCTCTGCCTTCGGCTCAGGTCATGATCTCAGGGTCCTGGAATCGAGGCCCGCATCGGACTCTCTGCTCAGCAAAGAGCCTGCTTCCTCCTCTGTCTCTGCCTGCCTCTCTGCCTCCTGTGATCTCTCTCCCTCTATGAAATAAATAAATAAAATCTTTAAAAAAAAATAGTGCTCAGAGCTTAAGAAATACTAAATTAAACATGGATGATAAACACTAAGAGAGCACAGGTAAAAGATGCCCTGAAATACAGGAGGCTAAGTACACCAAAGGCACAATGTCTGTGGATATATGTACCTAAATGCACTCCAAAGTCCTACAAAAACAGATCTGTGGTTCATCCTTTTTTCTGGGAGAGAATTTTAAGAAAAAGTATTTTCCTAATTTTACACCTGTCTGAAAATCCAAGGATATCTGTTGTAGTTGACTTTACCATCAGACATTACATTGAACACATTTAACATTTTTCTACCTATGCCATACCTTACCTCTTGAGTAGAGATCCCTTTGATCATAATTCCTGAAAACTCCGAAGCATATTTTGAAGTTCCCTAACATTTTTACTGCAGTAATCTAATTACCTTAGAGGATACTAGTGGAAAAGAATTTTAGAGTGTACTTATTTTTGAAAACAAAAATCTTTCACATTTTAGGACTATATTAATATGCAATCCTTTTAATGGGAAATAAAAATACCTGAATAAAAAGCAAGCAATTGCTTAGGACATCTAAGCACTGACATCTTGCTCAGTTGTTTCAATATAGCAAAGTAAAGTAAGATCTGAGCTCGTATTTACAATTAACTGTAAGGTCAGTACTTTGTCAGCCACGATGCTTATGTGACATTTACTTTTTTAAAACAAAAGCTATTTTGTCTCCTCACTAAAGAACAAAAACAAAATTTTATACTTTAGTTAATCCAGTGAATGATGGTGGAAACAATAAGCCTATGTTCTCATACCTCAAAGATATAAAGGTAAGCCATGTTTAACATTCTGTAATGTTTTTATTTTGAAGACAGTGTAGAGAAGAGTCCACATAATAAAAATTAAAGTATTTAAAACTCTCATTTCACCATTATTTTTACAGTATGTTTGAAGTTTCTGGTACATAATTTTTATTTAACACCCCCCCACACTCCACTCTTTAACGCATAGTTAATGCTTATAAATTTTTTGTATTCAAGTAAAAAAAATAGCCTTCCATTGGAATATGTCTGTGAATCTTTTAATGGCTTTAATTCTAAAACCAAATTTTATCCACAGAATCTTAACTCCTTTTCCAAACTTACCAGAGTAATAAAGCCAAGAATTTTAACTTCCTTCTACCCCCCCAAACACAGTAACTATTCTAAATCATAATTTCCTTTTTCTTTATTTTTTCAGAGTACTTCTTTGGGGAGCCAAACAGTTTCATTTTAATCCACAAGTTTTCATTAATTCAACTTTTTATTTCTTGCCTAGGACCCCATCAGTGTTTTTAATTTTTGGAGTCCACTTATAATATATGTTTTCTTCAAATCAAAGAGAAACCCCTCTTGCTTCTAGCAGACTATGCAAAGAAAAGGTAAATTGTTCCAGTGGCTTCAATTAAAGTTTATATAGCTATAAAGAATCATAAAAAACAAGTTTCATCCTTTTCCATGTTGTCTTGATAAGATTAAAAGCAAGAAACTCTCAAGTCAAGATTTCTCCTTCTATATTATCTGTTCAAACAGAACATTAAAATATAAAACATTTTTCTTCTCCTGTTAACAGCTCTTGTGAATTGGGTAGATCTCCAATCAGCCCATATTTCCAAATGTTCTTTTTCTGGGTCGAGGACTGTCATTTATATGCTATTTTTAAGGAGTTATATTTTAATCAGTCTCACTTTAAAAGATTTGACCATGTTATTCCTGATATTTATAGTATTTCCTTGAGAGTTTTAATGGTTTGCAAAATGGACACACCAAAACGGCATCTAAAGAAAAAAAAAAGAAAGAAAGAAACCCACTTCTGGAAAGAAAGATGAAGCTAATCAGGAAAATGGAAAAAAAAAGACTAAATAGATCACCTATTTCAATACATCTGGCACTGGGTGACCCAGTAAAGAAGCACTTTAATTTAACAGTTTTTGAAAAATTTTTTTCAAAAAAGATTAACATACACAAGAATAGGATATATATTCAGAAATACTTAGAGGAAGACACATAAAATTAAAAATACTGTTGTTTTCATTGTCTACTCCTGAAACAAAAATAAGCCATTTATCAGTAAGTGCATTTTTTTCATGGAGAAAATATTTATTAGTTTTCAAATGATCACATAATACAAATATTACACAATCATTCTAGGAAAAAAATTAGCTTATACTAATAATCATAAACACTGAAAAATATAGGTTGCATAGTGACACGAAATATAAAAAAATCTAAAAGGAAAATGTATCAAAATAAAAGTTTAAATAAACAAATCAGTTCACATTAATATACAAAAATTTCACTTTTAAATAGCTTTTAGTGGCACGAGGTGAATGGAAATGCACTTACATTTCTTTTGCACACTTTAAGGAACAGAGCTAAAATTTAATCAAAGCATGAGGTTAAGAGATTAAATCACTTTTCATCTTTAAAGCTGAAACAAAAGGCTAATAATCGCACAGGCCATAAACTGGTTGGTACTGTGGTTCAAAGAGTTCAACTTAATTTCCAAGCAAATTTCACTTTCATTTCCCCTGAGTCTTTCTAAAATGGTGGATATGTTTTAATTTATGTGTTTGTAAAGATTGTCTTATTCATATTTAACAACATATCAAGCATAAAAAGCTATAATCATTCATGAGAATTCAGAGCTCCCTAAGGAAACTTTAGTTCAAATTGCTCTTTTAAACTTTTAAGTACTATACAAAAATTTATAATTAATGAGGAAAAAAACAGGTCTCATGGAAAGAAAGACTAAAGGCCAGGATAAATTGGTAAATGTGGTTCCTAAGACCTTCGAGATCCCTAAAACATTTTGGATGCTTCCTAACTCTAGAATTTCTATTCCTAAAAAGTATACCAAATAAAACAAACTGGCAGCATCGGGTAACTTCTTTAAAAACTTCTTTAATAGCTTTTAACTGACCAGTTAATAGATACCAAAGAGAAAAACAAAACTATTCTGATAATTTCTGTTATTTGGGTAACTATTTTGCAACACTTATTCACATGTAGAGGCTTATTCTAATACTACTAATTGCCTTTGCTCTATAAAATACTTCTTCGTTTCAGTATCAAACTTCAGTATGCCTTCAATGCAGAACAATACCTCAAATTTAACAGGTATTTACTACTTTAGAAGACTGACCAAGCTACTTTGATCTCAAAAGATGTCTTTTCTACTTCACTAGAATCATTGTTGATTTGACAAATAAGAATTAAGGCTCAAGACCAGAAAAAGATAAGCTAAAAGACTGTATCCTAATACTAAACGTAATTTGGGAATAATTAAGAAGTTCACCTTTTATTTACTAGTTCTTTTCAGTGTCAGGCAACAAAAAAACAGTAGAAGTTTTTGGGATCTCCTATAATACTTAAAAAAAGGGGGGGGGTTGCCTGCTTTATTAAGGTGATTTTCAATCCCACAAATCTTTTCAGTGAAACAGAGAGCTGCCTTTAAAAGAAAGGAGTCTCTCATACTTCCTCTATATCAGTCTTCTGAATAGAAAGGAATATTTGCATGGCCATGTAAAACTCCAATCTCAAAAAATTATTTCATTATTGAGCCTTTCCATTTCCAGACCAAGAGTACACCAGAGTAAATCTTAAAGTTTATAAATGACAAGATCAGGTGGCTCTCTCATCCTTGTGTCTTCTAGATATATTGCGTGGCTCCGTTCACCACTGCCTTCCAAACTGCAGGTGCTGCATGTGTGACAGATATCATCCATGAAGGCTCTGCTAGAAGAGTTCCTTTTGCTGAAGAAGTATGATGTTTACCAGTTGAAAGAAATCTGGGCAATTAGAGAACAAATAAACCGGTCTCCCATTATCAAGATACCTGGAGTCACAGAAGGAATCCACCAAGGAAAAATGAAAACTTGCCAAAGACACCAAAGTTCACGTTCTACCCATTGTAGATGATAAGAACTTCCTGGAATCAAATCCTACCCCTGGCATCAAAGAAACTAAGAGAAAACCATCTTAATGCCAAGGGAAACATCTAGGACAAGGCTCTTTTGCCACAAATAACATTACTCCTAGGGACTGGAAAACTACTTATGAGTATATATTTAACATAGCTTTCAGGGATAATATATCCTGAAACTTATAATCATTCACATTTATCTTATTAAAGAATGAAGCCTCAATTTCACAGTAAAACTTTAACGGTACTATCATCATATCTTCTAAAAGATCTAATTAATATGAAGTCCTAAAGTTTGAGGTAGGAAAAGACCAAAAAGTTCTAACAGGGTAGGATAACTCCTGGACATCAGACGGTGTAAATTAGGAGAGTTCAGATGTCCAGCTTGCCCAAAGATGAAATACAAAAACTTCTTAGTTATGGGAACATAAAAGAGCACTTAGAAGTCCACTAATACCATTCAAGGTTAAAACGGGCAAATACTCCTTTTTAAAATTCCTGTGGATTACACAGGCAGTCACCAAATCTAGTGCCCCCAAATCATCCACTGCTTTAATTATCTGGAGAGAAAATTAAATAAATTGTAGGTCTCTTTTTTGAATGGGCACTAGTTAGCATTCTTAGAAAAACAAACAGATTGCAGCCCCACTTGGTTCTTATATGAACGCAAGGAGTATATCAATAGAATTAAATGGGCAATGGAAGGACACTCCAATCTATAAATAAACCCAAGTAAATAATGGAAAGCACCCACTTGTTTATTATCCTTTCCCACTCTCTCCAGAAGCTGGATATTCTGCCTCCAAGGGTTCAGTGGAGAAAGTGGACCCCTGACGTCAAAAGCTCTCCGTGGTCTTGGCTGTATCTGTGGTTCTAGGATCACTCCTTGCACCTCTGGTAGGAGAGAAGCACTGAAATAGAGAGCTGAATATAGATTTAAGAAAAAATTCTTATTAAGAAATTACATTCTCTGGTCATTTGAGTTTGTAATGACTTATCCTCAGGATAAAAAGGAGCTACCTTTGGGCATACTTTAGTGCCCTCTTAATTTGAATTTTAGAAATCTGTCACCACAAATGATTAATTCTTCAGTAATTGTTAAGAAGGGACCTATCTTGGTGTAAGCCATAACATACTCCGTGACAAACCACCCAACTTCGAGTGGAAGACCGAATCAAAAAATGATAAATTATGACTAGAAACGAGAGCACAGTTGTCTTAAAGGGACAGGGAAAGGCACTCAACCTCAGATATATCAAAGGAGGAGTCCCAGTTAATTCTTCTGTCCAAGAGAAGAAGATGGATTGAAAAGGAGAAACAGAATAATCAAGCATATTAACAGAAATACTACTAAACTTTGGGAATTATCTAAGAAGCTGAATTTGTTCTCATTTTTAAGTCTTCAGTAATTTAAAGAATTAATCAGACTACAGTCCCATATTACAGCAATATAAAGCTAAGCCTAAATTTTATCAAGTTATGACTACTGTCACTGAAACAGATTTATTCTTCAAGCACTCATATTTAAAAGTGGGAGGGCAGAATAGTGGACATAGGTAATATAATCTAAAAATCTTTTTTAAATGTATGATCATTTGGTTTTGGGTCAAGAAGGACCAGGAAATAAATCATTAATGGCTATAATGCAGAAATTAAAGCAGTAAGATACACCCAAATAATAGATGATGATAAAGATACTAGAAAATAGTTTGTTTTGTTATAGGAATAAGGTAAATAAGAGAAGGAAGTTCAAAGCACATAGCACCTGATCAAGGAAAAGCTGAAAGGAGAATAAGATAGGCAGATATGTATTTAGAGTTACAGGGACTGCAGAATAAATTTTAATAGTGGAAAACAGATCAATTATACTTTGTGGTACAGAGTGACACATCCCTATTAAATGTCAGATCTTATCCTAAATAGAAAGGTGCTGCACATATACTCTTTCATGGATATGTTATATTTGGGGATAAATCAAGAAAAAAAATGCTATCAAGTAATTTCTCTCACGCCAACTCATTATCAGAAGGGTTCCTTACCTGTTAGTGGAACGAGGATTGTGCTCTCTTGTTCTCTATCAATCGACCAACAAAGGTTATAGTCTCAGCACTAAGAAGGTAGCAACCAACCAAAGTTAGTGTTTTAAGGCCTTCACTTCCTCCTGGCTCTGCCAGCCAGTTTGGAAATATACCAACAGCTGAAAAGGAATCGTTATTCCATTACCTAACAACATTTAGACTCAAATTTTTTAAAGCCTGAAGAAGAAAGACAAGCTAAACCTTCTGTTTTAGGAATATATTCAATTCTGTACAAGTGAGAAATGAAAACAGTTTGGACTAAGAAAAGAAAACCTATGAAATTAACCATCAAATCTGTGATTTCCAAAATGTAAAGAAGGGGAAAAAGAAATCTAAAAGAAGTCAAGGGGGTGAAACTGCCATCTAGCAAGAGGGATCAAATAAATAACTATGGATGTATTTTACGAGCCTATGTGGCAGCTATTTTTTTTAAGTTTCCAATAGATTTTAAGTCCTAAAGTCTTTCAGTTTTGAAGACTACACTTTTTGAGCAATAGCTTACAACAGTATTTTACAGTGTAATCACATTGAGGAGGTATATGAGGGATGATGAGAGGAAAGGAGTACAAATTAGAAAAAGATCTGAATACTAAATATCCTAAGAACTGCACTCTAATTAGGTATTTTCAGGAGTCCAAAAAAACATTATAATCCCAAATAGATTAACAAAGAATTCCACAACTGGAGTTCTTAAGGGGTGGCTTTTTAAGAGATGAGAAAGACTTAGAATTAATACATCAGAGCTAGCTTATTTATGTATTCATTTTACTACAGTATCTTAGTCGTACCTACCAAACCCCCCACAATTTTGCTCTCATGGTTCCAATTACCCTGTTCAACAATGATCCAGAAGCAGCTGATCCTCTGACACATCGTCAGAAGGTCAATAGCAGCCTAATGCTACAGAACAATGCATATGTCATTCACCTCACTTCATCTCATTGCTAAGCATTTTATCATCTCACATCATTACAAATGGAAGGGTAAGTACATACGATAAGATTTTGAAAGAGAGACCACATTCACATAACTTATATTACCATATATTGTTATCATTGTTCTATTTTACTATTGTTATCTCTTGCTATATCTAATTTATAAGTTAAACTTTACCATAGTTATGTTATGTACAGGAAAAGACACAGTACACACAGGGTTCAGTACAACCTGCGGGTTCAGATATCCACTGGGAGTCTTGGAATGTAACCCATATAGATAAGGAGGGACTACTGTATACCATGCAAACGGGTGCTATTGAAGTATTTTTCAATTATTAAAAAATCACCCTCTAATCTTTTCTAATCAGCTTCCTTGACAAACCATTCTTTTTCATGTTTAATATTTTAATATAAACCGTAAGATTAAATATTTCCAAATTGATGAGATCTAAGTAAACCTTAAGTACTCTAAGATACAGTTTTAAAAAGAAAATTTAGAAACTATAAAGATATGATTTTCCAAAATTCCCAGTTTTCCTTCATTTCTTCTCTTTTCTTCCCCACCCCCCTTCATTTCTTGAATACTAATCAGGAGTAACAGTACATCTGATGGAAAAAAGGGAGGATTCCATTTGGGAACAGGAAATACAACTAGTAAATTTTTTTTTAAGTTACAGGCTCACTTCACTTTGAAAATGAAAAACAACAAAGAAATATCTTGCTCAGATTAACAGTAGGCTGAGTTTACAATTTCTTCTACAGTACGGGCTCTAAAGCTTTGATTTATTTACCATTCCCTGAGAGATTCATAACTTAAAAAATGCAAACACATTAAAAAGAAAAACAAATGTTCTTAGGATAGGTTATAGGACTGGAGAAGTATATCCACTCATAAACTTCCAAGTGAGATGACTTTCAAAAAATAACATCTTTATTTTGCCTGATAGACCAAAACTTATGGATTCAATATATTCATACTCAAAAATGAACAGACAGATTTCCTTAAATAGAAATTACTTTGAATCATTGAGGAAAGCCAGTATCTCTCTTGTTTCAGGAGTTAATTATTTATGAAGAACTGTGGGTTTGATAATGTATCATTTATAAAGAAAAATGTAAAGGCACTTTCAAAATGAGATCATTATTCCAACAAGAAAGAGCAGACTACTTGTGAGACTACTATTGATAAAGGCTCTTAGGAATGACACAGTAGGACCTTACTTAATTCTATTTTAATAGACAGCATTCCTCTATGCGATGTTTAAAGAGATGAAAAAAATTAGCACTCCACTAGAGAACTTGTATTTCAACAACTAGAGAATAAATTCCAAAACAAAGCTAACAAGAGCACCAGTGCTAAAATTGCCACAAAGGAACTGAAATGGATGTTAGGAAGTCTATTAATCCACTACACCTCAAAAAAAATCATTTGAATATTACCAATAATATTTAAAATTTAAAGATTCTTACTGAAAATCCAGTTATTTCAAATCAGAAGAAATAAATCTAAGTATTTTATATATAAATTTCACTGAGAAATTCTCCTCAAATGTGCAAACTAGACTATTTGCAATATTTGTTCTCAACACTAAATTATTAAATGAGCATATACTGCTTATTAGTTTTAAGCATTTCTAATACTGAAGAAAGAGAAAAAGCTAAGCTTAGTCATTTTTAAGCAAGGAAATAAGAGGCAATGTTTCTATAAAGACTAATTCTATTCACTCGTATTATAACTGACTAAAATTGAACTTGCTAATTTACAGATTTATAAATTACCTATAAAACAAAACATTCCAGGCTAAATTGGAAGCATGATAGAACATATTCTTCTTACTCATCTTTTATCACTCATTCTTACTGGTTCTAAGGCAAGTCTATAAAGAAAAAGAATTTCTTACAAACCCCTCCAGGTGCCCAGAACAGTCCCAGCTGGTAGCAAGAAGAAAATCAAAGAACAACCATAACAGAAAGCATGAGTCTCTACACCTCTAGATAGAGATATTTAGTGCAGTGAGTTAAGTCAGTAAATGTTTTATAAGTGAATGAAGTCTACTGATCAAGAAACAAAAAATAGGAAAAGAATTTTGTGAAGTGGCTGATATCTAAAGTAGACAGTAAGAAGTTCAACTTTCCAATCCTAACAAAAATAAAAATTATCAAAAGTATTACTTTCATGTTCTCTTGGGGGTTATCAGTTTCCAGGATTAATTTTCCAATATGGTTGGCAGAACTTCAAAGGTATCCTAGGATGATACAAATTTTAGCTAAATTATAACACCTATTACAGATTCTCTAATGTTCTTTTCCAGATTAAAAATTAGTAAGAAAACAAACGAGATATTGCCAGAACATATTATTTTAAATATTCAGTTTGAAAAAGTGCGATCTTGCCAAAATGCAAGGGAATACACAAACAAAACCAGCTACCTTAGAAATAGTTAGCCACAGTATTGTATTGACTCTGGAGGAAAAGATTATTTAATCCACAATTCTGTATATACTGTCAAATAGGATTCACTTCAAAAACACCAAAATAAGGAAGAAAGCCTGAAACCTTAAGGAATGCATAGCATTTGAGAGTAGACACTTATCATGGAAAGCAATTTCCTAAAAGAGAAGTTGTGATAAGAATGAAAAACCCTAATTATTAGAATGTTTTAAGAACTACCGAATTTCAGATTTACCACTATATTTTCTCTTCATCCTTTTAGAAATGATACTATCCAAAAAATGTTATTGGGATTCAAGTTACTCCACTAGGTTTAAAAATCAAGTATTTGTTAACAGATAAACAAGAGACAAATAATGTGACTTCATGATTTGCTGATTAAGGTAGAAGATAAAGTAGAACAGATAAATAATGCACAATGCATTTTTTTAAAAAGTCAATCCACTACAGAATAAAAGATAAAAGGCAACCATAAGTATATCATATAAAAAAAGTCAACTTCAAGGTCAAGAAGATTAAACACAAAAACATTTAAATTTGCCACTGCCTCCTCTGAATGAAAAAGGCCTTTAGATTTGACAAGAAAAGAAAACCTCAGTAGAAGCCTATTTTAAGAAAACTCTCTAAGTTGCTCTCATAAATTCCTTTCATAATTAACCCAGCCCATTACTTTTACCCCTTTTTCACCTCTTTATTTTGCTACTATGAAATATTTGGCTTTGTTCTTATAATGGCCAGTGTATACTAAAGTATATACAAGGTACTAGGGAAAAAAAAAGATAATCTTTCTATCTCATTTTTTATTCCAGGATCTTGGGTTGTGCTATATCCCTCATGAGTGATTTAGAAACAGATGAAAAGACTATAGGAAGAAAAACAATGACGTTTCATGAATTATGCTGCCTTTATATTAATTCCTTTGAGACACTTCTCCACCTATAACAAGAAATACATCAACAACAAAAAGATGTTACAGAATTCAAAAGGTTCTGATCAAGCAAGAGTCATTAATGGATGCTAAATTAATGGAAATTATGATGAGAATATGAGAAATTGAAAATATGAAGAGAAATAAGATATTTACAATGTCTCAAAATATCTCCCCACAAAACACTTGCTATTTCTAAGGGGAAAAAAAGAGTAATTTTAAGAGTATAAAAACTTGGCAGACACCTCCTTAACCAAATGATCAAGATAATGTCACCAGTAACGGAACAAATCAATACCACATACCTCCTGATATAATGCACTGATAAGGACATAACATTATTTCTGTGGTATCCTTGCCAAAAATGCATTATCCCAATCTGATCATGAGAAACATCAGACACACAAATTAAGGGACATTCTAACGAGCTCATACCCTTCAAAAGTGTCAAAGTCGTGAAAGGCAAAGAGAGAAGCATCCCAGATTGAAGGAGACCGAGGAGATAGGACAATTAAGGACAAGAGTATAAGATCCTAGATTAGATCCTGGACCAGAAAAAGGTCATTTAGTGAGTAGAAAATGGTCAAAATCAAATAAAATTTACAGATTGGTTAGTATTAATTCCTGATTTCTACATTTGTTCTATGGTTATGTAAAATATGACCATTAAGGAAAACTGGGTGAAGTATATGAGAATTCTATGAACTAATTTGCAACTTTTTGGTGAAGTCTAAACTTATTTTAAAATAAAGTAAAAACTAAACAGATTCTGAATAAGGTACCATATTTGACACACATATGGAATGCCCACTAAAAAAATATAAATCTACATTTTTTTTAAAATGAAAGTTTACACCAATCTTTTTAAAAAACTAATCCTAATGGAAATGACGGCACTATTTCATGTTCTCTACTAATATCAGAAAATTACTCAGATGGTGACAGTCTTGCTTAAGTTTTTTAATTCCTTTGGTAAATAGTTCTCTATATAGAGAACTCCGATTCAGAAGAAAGTATGTGAGAGATCAAAAGAGAAAATCTTCTTACCCACAGAAAAACTAAGTTATGTTTATGTTAAATAACTAGTTGTAAAAATTAACTTTGGACTACAGAAAACATGTGATAGAACAGGTGGATTAAAAAACCAAAAGGTCTTCCAATTTAAATTGATAATTTAAATTATCATGTATAAATTTTTATTGCTGCATTATAAAAATGGAAGGAATAAAATATTCTGCTCATTTTTTTTCTTTAAAAAATGTCTATACGAAACAAAGTTTAGTGCCATAGATGCCCCCTTGCATTTTTTTTCACTAAAAATCAAATGATGAAGCCCCCAAATATTTGGTTTTTTAATTATTTAAAGTAACCTCTATATCCAACATGGGGCTCGAACTCATAATCCCAAGATCAAGAGTCACATTCTCTTCCCCCCCACCCCTGCCAGCCAAATAATTTACTTTCACTTATAAAATCAGCTAAAAATATTCACGACCTTTTATTTTTTACCATTGAGCTTAGTATATAGCAAGTAATATATGATTATGCATTTTATATATACTATCTCATTCAATCCTCACAATAACTCTAACATATACAATATTAAAATAAAGTTTTACTGATAAAGAAACTAAGGCACAAAGTAATAAAATAACTCCCCTAAGATCATACACCTAGTAGTTGCAGAGCAGGAAATTCAAAACCAGTTTGTCTCCAGGATCCAGAGTTTTAACTAATTTTATACTTTTTTAAGTCATATTATTTTCATTAACGATTTTCTTTTCAAATATTAGTATATGACAAACTGCTAAAATAAGCACTGTGTTAAAGTAGATTTCTGAAATTCTTCCCTTCAATTTCATTTAAACATGGATCAGCTGGTAGTTATTTGCTTTGTCATGTCTATCAACCAACAGAAGTTTGACAAGGCAATAAAACTTAGAAATAAAGTGTACCAAAACTCTCTATCAGCAAAATAAATAATCTAGAAACAGATGTTTCTACTGAACCTAAGACTGTATGTAAAAGTAAATTGAAATGGTAATCAGAAGTCTCTCTTACTTTTAAAGTGTCTACAAAAAAGCAAGGTACAGAAAGTTTTTTTAAATTTTAATTTCTAGTTTACGTATTTATTGACCTGCCTAACAAATAAATCTATAGGATAGTCTTTTAAATGCATAAGAATTTCACAAAGAGTTTAATAAGTTCAATTATCTTAATATAATTTAACATCATATCCATAATTTACATCATTTCTGTTATAAGCATGATTAAAATAATAATCTGGCAATAACAAATCAGACTTTATTCTATTTTCCAGACATTTGGGAGTAAGATTTTATAGTCTTGAAAGGAAGATATTGCCAAAAATAGTAAAAAGGTATGAAAGGAAAAGAATATCACCACCTGTCAAGTTAATAATTTAAGAACATGATTTGCTGTAATTTAAGAAATACAATTTGATATAAGAGAAACATGAAGTTTAGTTAGCATTGTATAGGCTAGCAACACAATTTTGTAAAAGCCACAACAGATCTTGGATTAAGCCCTTGACAGTGCAGATACTACTAAATTCTCAATTCAGCAAGTGAGACTTCACATATGGATGTATCCCCATTAAGAAATGAAATTCCTGTATATTCCTTCACATGTTTTAATAAGTCACTCCTTTAAATTTTATTCAGAAGTGAAACCAAAGTATAGTACTTCTCTTTCCATTCTTCCTTCAAAACTTGAGTCAAATTTCTGAAACTGTCAAATGCAGTTAGTTTTAAAAATTCTTTCTGCAGTTTTACAAAGACATTCCCAAAAGAGCCAAAAATTCCTTCCTTAATCCACCAATATATCTTTAGAAACATCTCCAATAACCATTCTTTTCACCCCTTTGACAAATCTTTCAGTCCCCAAAAGACTTCAATTTTTCTCCTCAGAATCTGACATCCCCATTTGTACTTTCTTAATCCATTTCTCAAATAAGTGTAACAAAGGAAATGGATAAATGGGAGAGGATAACGTTCAGCTGGCTCCTTTACTTTGTAAGCAACATCAAGCTTTAACTCTAAAACATAAGAAACACAAAGTTAGTAAAAAGTTCTACATTGGGCGCCTGGGTGGCTCAGTGGGTTAAAGCCTCTGCTTTCGGCTCAGGTCATGATCTCAGGGTCCTGGGATCGAGGCCCGCATCGGGCTCCCTGCTCGGCGGGGAGCCTGCTTCCTCCTCTCTCTCTGCCTGCCTCTCTGCCTACTTGTGATCTGATCTCTCTCTGTGTCAAATAAATAAATAAAATCTTTAAAAAAAAAAAAAAAAGTTCTACATTAATGGTAATCAAAGCACAGAACACACTGATCAGCCTCCCTATCTCTGAATGTTTACAGTGTTAACTAGTTCTATCGTATTTACAGATTTCCCTTAGGAATACACTAACTCAAAGAAGTCTATCCCTAAGGTCTGTAAACCATTTACAATGACAAGGCCAATTAAATGAGGTTGCAAATACGTCATTGCTATAGTTCTCAGAATATGTTCTTAAACTTCTGCCAGATGGCTCACTTGGTATATATACTCACATGACAATAATTTTACTTTTAATTCTAATATAAACCGAACACTGATGAAAAACAGGGTGGTATAGCAGAAAAGGAATTGTTAGAGGTAGAATAATAATTGTAGAGCTGGGATCCAGTTGAAGTCTGCCACCATCACTTAACCATATAACCCAGGCCATTTCTCATATATAAAATTAAGGGGATTAATGCTTTCCAAAGTGTATTACAAAGAACATTAGTTCTATAGGACATTAATAAATGTTAGATGATCAAAAAGGCTGGTAAGGGTAGTGGTCAATAAATAAAATTGTCTCTCTTTGATATTAAAGATATCTCAATCTTTAATACATTAAAATGCAATGTTAACCTCCAAGATGTATGTAACAAAAAGCATTCCCCAAGATTCCTGGGCTCTAGAAAATTTTTTTCTCTTTTGGCTTGAAGAAGTTGTATACCAAAAACACTAGCTTTGAAACTTTTATACTAGATTTCGAAATCCAGTTCAATGAATCTTTGAAACCTAAAAACCAGGTACTGACTCATTATCTTATTAAAAACAAACTGATTAATTCCATTCATTCTAAGGAGATAAAGTGTTCAGTCAGTCCCATACGAGACAGAGTATGTATGGAACAGATGGTCTTCAGGGCACTATGTCCATCTAAAACAATCTTTATAATGAAAAAGTTTAAGAATCACTTGATTAAGGTAGTAGTTCGATTTTGGAATATTAACAAACAGCCAGAAGATACAATATTCCTTGTAAGTAACCCCTACCCTCATTAAAAAAGAGAGGAAGGTGTGCTTTGTAACAACTTTTGTTTCCGTAAATTTAAGAACTTCGAAGCACTTCTCAAATAGTTGTAATACAGTCCCAGCAGCCTAGGACTCAGAAGAATTAATCCCTGATGCCTCCATTATAAGTAATAAATTCCCTTTGCTCATATGCATCTAGAATGGTGATACCAGATACGTGCCATTCTTAGGAGAATTGAGAGAGAGAGTAGTCACTCTTTTCCTACAGGGATTAGTTCTCTTATGGAGCCCCAGGAAAGAAAGGCTATACCAAAAATGTCACAAAGGTGCAGAATCACTGGTTTAGAAAGCTATCGTATGGAGAAAGTCTCCGACTATGCAGGCAAGCTTTTAATTTTAATTTACAGTGCTTCTGAAAGGAATCATTCTTACCTGCACAATAATAAAAGCAGCTACCATGTACAAAAACAACTGAGCTAGGTGCATTACATCTTTTATCCCCTTTAATCCTCCCAACAACAGTGCAAGGGTAGCTATTACTCCCACTTCACAGGTAAGAAAATTGGGCTTACATTTACATTTACAAAGGTCACACAATAAGAGGTAGCATAAACAAGATTAGATACCAGATCTGATGCCAAAGCTAATGCTCATTAAACTCCACCTCATTGTCATACTATGTTCCTTAATCCATAGCCTAGATTAATCAACTTGCTTGAATCAAAAGGCTGTCATGCCCATCATATACAGAACTAAGCATAATATAAGTTAATTCGGATAATTCAGAACATATATCAAGATCTTATGATGCTTTTTCAGAGTACTAGACAAAATTCTTAGAAGACCAAAAGCATGACTTTTTCTTTGTATCCTTAGTACCTTTGTTCAGTGCTAGCATACATAACAAGCATTCAAATATTTCTTAAGTAAATAAATCATCACAATACCAGGAAAGATTAGAAATAATATAAAAAGCTCACAGGCTAACAGACAACTGCTTAAACTAGTTTAGGTACTTCTTCTTTTAAAATATTTTATATTGCTAGATTTAGAGATGTAGGCAACAAACCTGTTTAATAATTTATCAATTATCACCAGATCCTCCTCTTTCCCTTCTATCCACTTTAATAGTCTTCTAGACCTTTCTCCTCCCTTACTCATGTGTTGAGTCTCTGACTCAGACTACTACATGGCATTTAAGTCACAAATTTATAAGCTCAAATACAGCACAACTTGAGTTTTGTTTGGCCAGTGTGTCTACTTGTTAAAAGCTTTTGTTTCTGCATATTGAATCCATTTCTTAAGAAAATTTAATAAGCTACTGGTAGATCCTCATGAGCTAAAAATACAACTAGAAACTAAACCGTTAAATAAAAGAAAAAAATCCAAAGTGGGTCCCTTTCAGCCTTCTACTTCACAAAAGACAACCCCACTTTTAAACATCCTCCCTTCAGGGGCACCTGGATGGCTCAGTCAGTTAAGCCTCTGCCTTCAGCTCAGGTCGGGATCTTGGAATCCTGGATCTCAGGATCTTGGAACCAAACGCCACCCCCACCACCCCCACCCCGATCCCCGCATCAGGCTCCCTGCTCAGTGGAAAGCCTGCTTCTCCCTCTCCATCTGCTGCTACCCCAGCTTGTGCTCTCTCGCCTGCACTCTCTCTCTCAAATAAATAAAATCTTTTAAAAAAAAGAATTCTCCATTGTGATTGCCTACATGGATGGGAAGAATGGCAAATTTAGGCTGTCAAAAGCATATGAATAAGTAAAATGTCTAGAAATGCAATCAACTTGTACAAGATGCAGAAATTACTGGCTTTCAGTAGCTTCTGGCTATTTCATATTAGTGGAAAGTGAAACTATGGAAAAACTGAATAAGACTCATACTATATTACTATTAAGTGATAAACTATTAACTACAATTTTTTAAAAAGTTCCAATTGCTTCTTTATATAGTTTCAGTGTTTATAAATCAGGAAACATACAATGAAAATGAAGCAAAGCAACTCTACTGTAAAAACTTTGAATTAAAAGAAAACCTAAGGCAGGGGCGCCTGGGTGGCTCAGATGGTTAAGCATCTGCCTTCAGCTCAGGTCATGACCCCAGGGTCCTGGGATGGAGCCCCACATCAGGCTCCCTGCTCAGTAGGGAGCCTGTTTCTCCCTCTCCCGCTGCTCCTGTTCCCCCTGCTTGTGCTCTCCTGCTCTGTTAAATAAATAAATAAATAAATAAATAAATAAATAAATAAATAAATAAATAAATAAATAAAAAGAATACCTACAGCGATTGTCTCAAAAAATAAACTCCTTCTAAGATATTAAGCAAAAAGACAAAGTAAATCCTATTCTTCAACTTACTATTAAAGTATTGACATAAATTAGCATTTTCTTGTTCCAATAATAAGCATGAGATGCAAATATAAGCTATAACCATTCAAAATTAAAAGACTAAGTCGTAAAATGTTATTATGATTCAACCGATTAAAGTGAGTTTTCTACTTTAAGAAGTATCTTAATGTAATTTGATCATGTTAAGCATTTAAAAATATATATCCTAAGTATCAACAGCTTATTGTAAAAGCTCACTAAATGAGACCAACTGAAGGCTACTAATTTGACTTACTGAAAGGTTCACATCATAAAACTATTTCTACACTCGTTTAGTCTTAAAAATTGGATTCCACTTAAGCAAATTCTCCAAATTTAAAGTTTATTCTTTAGCAAAAATTTGGGAAATTTAATCATTTGGGGTAGAAATGTTTTTAAAATTAAGAGAGTTAATTCGGAGAAAATAATATTAAGAGAAAATAATAACTAAGATCGAAAGGATCATCCTTAGGAACATCAGTCACTGTACAACTCTATAGTGAGAATCCAGTGAAATCTACAGGGCCAAATGCCTCCATCCCCAAAAGACTGCTTTTGATAGTTGTCAGCTGCCACCTCGTGTGGCTCATCAGAGGGCCAGGACACTTTACAGAGTGGTTAAGAGTACAAGCTTTGGATCAAATCACCTAGCGGAATACTCACTCCATCACTTAGTATTACGTGACCAAGTTACTTAACTTGATAATATTTTACCTAAATAACATATCGGCCAATAATATAGTAAAAGACATTTTAGAATCATCTCTCTGTCATCACACAATCCTCAGGTCCCCTGTAAATTTATCATTAATCTTATATAAATTTACAAAAAAAGCTAAAGAGGTTAATAATTCAAATATTATATTCCTTCGATAAGTATTAAATATACTTGTTCCTAAAAGGATTGGGGTTCATTATCATGGTTAATTATTATGGGATTCAAGAATGAAAGCAGGAAACATTTCAAGATACCTAATTTGAACTTAACCCATCTCCCCATTTTGGATCCACCCTGGAACCTGAAAATTACTAAAATTCCTAAAAACAAAATATAACAGTTGTACAAACGTATAAATACTGCTGTCGTTTAAGAGACAACTTGTAAATAATGTTTGGTAGATAGAAGAAAATAACAATGAAGCTAAAGCTTCATTGTCAGACAAAACTTTATTCCAAGATTGTACAATAACAGGGAGCATCAACCGAAGAGAAGACATGGCTCCAAGCTTGAGTCTTAAAGGGAAGTTAAGACCAACTACAGTAATAAAGCCTAAAAGAGGAAGAAAAGGAAAAAGCCAAAGGAAAAAGCCAGACATTTGATGGCTTATCAGCACCTGAGCAGTGGACAGCACTACAGCCAAAACCCCTATTTTCTCAATCCACCTCACACCACCTTGCACCCAAAGCAATACACTTGAAGAAACAAAAATCAACAAAAAAGGTAACTTACAAGCAGCATTTTTCTAAAATAAATTTGCTAATATAAGTTTTATTGACCATCTTTATTTTTTTTTAAAGATTTTATTTATTTATTTGACACAGAGAGAGATACCAGATCACAAGTAGGCAGAGAGGCAGGCAGAGAGAGGAGGAAGCAGGCTCCCTGATGAGCAGGAAGCCCGATGCGGGCCTGGATCCCAGGACCCTGAGATCATGACCTGAGCCGAAGGCAGAGGCTTTAACCCACTGAGCCACCCAGGCGCCCTTGACTATCATCTTTAAAAAGGAATTTTTAAAACATGAGTTTTTCCCCCTGAGCAGAAAGACAATCCTCGTCATTGTTGAAAATACCACAATAAAACGCAACCAAGAAAATAAAATTAATTTAATATTAAGCATAAACAAAAACTTCCTTAGTATGTAAGTGGGTTAGGTTATTTATTTCATAATCTCACTTTCAACTGGTGAATCATTCAATACTATATCATGTTTCTTTGGGGTATTCTTAAAATTTCTAATTCCTACTTTGCTGTCAGGTTATAAGTTACTACTTGCCCAATGTCACCCTACCTGCCTTAGAATCCCATTTCTTTTCTTTCCCCTCCCTCATCTGCTTTAAGATGATAAAGATGGCAAACATAAGACTTAAAAGGTCTAAAAAAATAACCAAAAATACTATGCAAAAAAACAGCCCTGGGGGAGAAGGCTGGTACCCACATGGCTTTATTTTGTGATAGCAATTTCAAGCAGTTTGGAGGCCTTTACATTCCAGAGATGTATTCCAAAGGATTAAGTTACCAGTGTTCAACCTCTGGATTAGTAGAGTGTTTCCATGTGTGGACTGGGTCCTTTCCTCCTTAGCTTTCCTAATGAGGCCAAGGTCACTGATTCAAACCATTATCTCAGATTGTAATCACAAAGACAATATGCCTCCATTTCCACCACTGACAGAAAAAGGAATTACTGAGTTCCTCATACCCCATTAGGGAAGGAAACAACTAGACATCTGAAATAAAGTCAGCAGTTCCCTAAAACCCAACACGGGGACCAGGCCACTACGAAGCACAAAAACTAAAAGAGGCCCTCCATTCCATGTCCAATTAAGTCCAGATTCCTTAATCCTGTCTTCAACGCTTTTCAAAGTTAGCCTTCTCTCCCAAATTCCAGTATACAGACACCATCACCTCCCAACTTAGACTATGTCCTATGCTCTTTTCCATGAATACTCCCTGTACCTTGAACTTTCTTGGTGTAAGTTTTCTCTACTAAAATAACTTCTCTCAAATGTCACCTCTTCAAAGGCATGTGATCTGATCTTTACCTTTTCTGACTCTCAATACTGCTTTATTAGTATCTCTCATGACACATAGCCTACCTTTGTCATACTTTTCCCATTTATTGCACTTCTATCCCAAGTCATTCCCTAAAATGTTTCAAGCAACCTACAAAGGTAGATATAAATACTACAAAATAAATTATAAATAGGTGAAAAAAACTGAAACAAAGGACCAAAAATAAGACTAGTATTTGAAGCCTGTTACTTATTATCTTTTTCTTTTGTGTGTGTCTATACAAACACACACAAACACACACACACATATGCATATCTATATGAAGATACACACTTATTCTTGATTATAAGTAGGCTCTTCTTAAGGAAAGAGATAGTGCTGTGCAAATACTTATTAAATTATATCCTTTCAAATACATAGGATACTTTGTAATCTAAGAACTTCAAAATATCCTTTTAAAAATATTCCTTTATATATATATATATATCCACACATGTATGAATATACTCTCAAAATTTAAAATGGCAAGTGAAGTGAAAAAAGGCACCAACGGATAAAGGAGTAATTTACTTTTGTGGCACTTTAAATGTCAATAATCAAATTACTCATATTTAGTGTCAATGACAGCATTAATGCTTTTAACATTTTAAATAACTATATATACCATTTCCCTTTTGGTAAAGACCTAAGAGTACTCATGGGGATGAGAAGAAATTATTCCTCCTCTTTCCACTGCCTGGAAGAGACTGGCAACTGAATGAATGAAAAGAAAGGAGGGAAAGGTCTCTATGATCACTGTGCAAAGAATCCTAAAATATTAGTTCACACTTGGATTTCTTTTCACTACTAAATATATTTGGGACACATCTGCTCTGGATTAGACACAGATGAATCCTATGAAAACAAATTGCCAAAAATCCTACCTGAAGGTTATGACTACTTACCCATCATACCTTTAAAACTACAGCTATAGATTCTAGCCGTTCCAAGAAATTAGGCTATTTTTGTATGGTGATTTTTCAAAATGAGAAGAGGAAATAAATTGCTTTGAGGGAAGAGAGGCTGGGAAAGTGAATATAGTATTTTTCTAAACTGAGAAATTTGCTAACCAAAGGGCTTCTATACTGAATCACTTTACAAAAAAAAAAAATCACTATCCCTCTAATTTATTTCCTTCATTCATTAAAAAATAACAGAAAAAACACAATTTCCTAACTGGTCCTTCCTGCTTCCAAGTGTACCCCCATTCCAATCCAAACTACAGATTCATTTGATACTAATCTTCCTTGAATATGATTTAGTCAACAAGTGTTGAGCGCCAGATCACTCCCAAATTCAATTTACAGTCACTTCCTATCACAGCCTAAGACAAACTCTATTTAAAGTCCAACTGTTGCCTTACTGATATCCTGAATGCATTTCTTATTTCTTCCCCTTTTTATTTGTACTCTCTTACCTGAAAAATTCTCCTTCAACCCAAAACATTCAAAAAGTCCATTCAAATAACACTGCATCCCTGACCTACCAAAGGTCAATTCTATCCTATCTGTGAACTTTGAATGCAATTTCCTATATCATTTTCAAGACCAGAGTTCCAGTTAGTCTAAGAAACATTTTGTAGCACTATTTGAGAATTCACTTAGCCTTTCTGAACTTGTTCCTTCATCTATAAAACAAGAGTTGAATGAGCTCAAGATTTCCAACTCTAAGTTTCTGATTTGTTGATTTTGTATTTCATGTCATTTAAAACTGTTACTTAGGTCTTATTGTTATCATATAATTTCACCATATGTACATCGTATTCATTCCCTAAGGACAAGAACCATGTTTGATTACATCTTTGCCTACACCATTACTATGTAATAATTTACACCTAGTAGGTACTCAATAAATATACCCATTTGATAGGCTGTTGAAGGGGAGACAGAAGGAATTTAATGTAACAGGTACAGTAATATATCTGGGAAGAAGTGAAACTTATTCCTGAATATCAGAAGAGCTATGCACATGTTAACAGAATGACAGAGTTTCTGGCTGTAATGGTATCCCTATCCCAGATGTTTATAGGGGGGTTTTTCTGCCACATGTCTGAATGCACTCATTCAACAAATATTTCAAAACATACTATGAGCTAGGCACTATTCCATGCAGTGAGAATACAGAGGTAAACTAGATGGATACGGTCCTTGTTCTCATGGGGCTTATATTCTTGAATACAAGAATAAGAGCAGCATCCCCACTGAAACTCCCAAGATCAAAATAAGATTATTTGAGGATATAACAAGATAAGAGATATCTGCAGTTCCCAGTGTCTTCCAATACATGAAAGCTGACTGAGAAAACAACTCTCAATACTGCTGTCAGAACAGTTCAGTTCTGACCATATGCTAACAGAGGCCAACAGAGCTCAAGGGTCATTAAGAGTACAAATTCTGGAACCCAGACTGCCTGGATCTAAATCCTAGCTCCCACTTACTACCTATGTGACCCCGAATAAGTTACTTAATTGTTCTTTTTTTTTCAAGTTAATCATTCTATGCCTCAGTTTCATCTCCTGCAAGATGGGGATAATAAGGGTACTTACAACTCATATAAGAGTTTCTGAGAATTAAATGAGTTGATATATGTAAAGAGCTTAGAACAATCCTGCACCTAAGTACCATAATTTTGAACTCTCCTACAACTATGACTACTACTCTTACTGCTAAATTGTTATAGTCTATAAACAAGCTAAAAGCAGTACATAGCACACAGTAGTAACTCAATATTTAATCAATGACTGAATAAATGAACCACACTGTCTCTTCCTCTGTGAATACGGAACAAAAGCATCTTATGAACTTTAAGACTGCTAGGATTCAAGGGGATATAATCTATTTCAAAGTACTTTGTTAAAAACAAACCCCCAAAAGTCATACAAAAGGTTTCATTACTATTACCAGTAGAAATGTATCATAGCCATACTCTACTGTTAGATATTATTGAAATTGTATGTTTATACCTTCAAAGCATTCCTAACTAGTCAATATGCTGTTCATTACCATGTGAATGTATAACTAAGAAAGCCTAATACCAAAGAAATTAGGTAACTAGATGAGCCTGGAGAGAATTAAGTCTCATCACAATGAGCCATTTTATAATCAATCCAACTACAACTTACTCAAAAAAGGAATAGTCAGGCATGTATCCAAGGTATCAGAAGTTCCCTAACTGGGCGCCTGGGTGGCTCAGTGGGTTAAAGCCTCTGCTTTCGGCTCAGGTCATGATCTCAGGGTCCTGGGATTGAGGCCCGCATCAGGCTCTCTGCTCAGCAGGGAGCCTGCTTCCCCCCCTCTCTCTCTGCCTCCTTGTGATCTCTCTCCCGCTGTGAAATAAATAAATCTTTAAAAAAAAAAAAAAAAAAAGAAGTTCCCTAACCTGAGTGGTGAGATGACAGTACAAAAACAATCTAGGAGTCCTGGGAAAATAAGATGCTATTACATCTGTCTTAACCACAAGCCACTCAGAGTAACCCTTTACACTATGGCTTCCTGGATGGGGAAGGACCATACTATACATACCATGGTAGAACAATACACACCAGGATCTAAAGTTAATCCTTAATAAAAATCAACGATGGTAAATCTTCTCCCCAGTCAACACAAATACGGTTTTAAGCCAAGCAACCAGGTTTAATATAGATAGGTCTCTCTCATAACTGATGATCACTGCACTACAACATCAGATTCTACATTTTCCCTTGTTTTTAATTACCCCAACCTTAAAAGTAAAGACCTCATCTCTTAACACTTTTTTATGCCCCTTTAATACCCACTCACTCATAGGTAATCAATTTATTGCTAATTTTGATCACTGCCAAACCTTTTTCATCTTCCTTGACTTAATCCATAACTTACCTTTTCAATAACAAGTAACCATAATAACCATAAGTAAAAAAGATCAGTTAGGAATTTTAAACAAGTAACCCACTATTTACGAAACTGTTTAATAAGGAAAACTCTCAACAAAAACAAATGACATTTTTACGAGTTAAATGTTTATATTTTTAACAGCTGAAACTGTACCAAAGATTTCCAAGACAATAGTTGGATACTACTTAAGGTTCATTATATATTGAGTAGATGAACAAGTCAAAAGTTGATAAAAAAAAATACTGATATTCTAATTTTGAAATACATAGGTGTTTGGTTTTTTTTTTTTTTTGGTCTTAATCAAGTTGGAGAACTTTTACTGGCATAAACAAAAGTAAATACCAAAATAAGCAGAAAAACACAAAACAAAATGCTTTTTACAAGCAACAGCTAAGACTGCTTTTTTGGCTCATAAACACTGCAAAAAATAATCAATTAATTCTGATTCACCTCTATTAAAAGAGGAAACAGTGATAATCACATGTTCATCTATACAGAACTTATTTACCTTTCAAATATACCATAACAGTGATTTTAAAAAGACAAGTTGTCCTTATCTTATGCCACTTGGCTTCATTTATTCACTAAGCAGATTTTTACTAAGTACGCATTTGTTAAGCACTGAAATATACTTTGGATATGCCGTAGCAAATCAAACATCCCTGTCCATGAAGTTTAAAATCATCAGATAATCACACATACACACACACACAAATTACAAACTATAATAAGCATTATAAAAGAACATTATTAACAAAGAACCAGAGTTTAGATTGCTATGTCATAGAAGGCCTATCAAAAAGTGACAATTAGTATACCTGTGATGAGCCCCAAGTAGTGTATAAAATTATTGAATCACAATATTGTACACCTGAAACTAACACATTGAAATAAATAAAATTTTTTTATAAAAAGGGGACAGTTAAACTTTGAGGAGGAATAGCAGATAGGTGACACAGGGGATGGGATGTTCAGGCTGAAGAACAGTGTGAGCTTAACCCTAGAGGAAGAAGTAAGAATGAATAGCAACTTGAGGAACTGAAAGAAGGCGGTTGGAACACAGAAAGCAGGGGGGAAAGCGGCATTATACGATGCCAGAGGTAAGCAAAGGCAAAAAGTAATTACTTTCAAAGAAATGGGAAGACTTTAAAGGGTGTTGGCCAAGTGAGTGATCTGAACAGATTTTTATTTTAAGAATATCATTCTGACTACAAGATACAGTATCGAGAAACGCGAGAATGTATGCAAGAGGCTAGTAAGGAAAACTACTGCAGTACTTTAAGAGTTAAATTCGGGCGCCTGGGTGGCTCAGTGGGTTAAAGCCTCTGCTTTCGGCTCAGGTCATGATCTCAGGGTCCTGGGATCGAGGCCCGCATCGGGCTCCCTGCTCAGCGGGGAGCCTGCTTCCCCCTCTCTCTCTCTGCCTGCCTCTCTGCCTCCTTGTGATCTCTCTCCCTCTGTGAAATAAATAAATAAAATCTTTAAAAAAAAAAAAAAAGAGTTAAATTCATTAGACTAGAGTTGGGGCAATGAGGGGGGGCAGCAGGTGAATTCAGGATATATTTTGTAGGTTATGGTCAGGATGTACAGGGTGAGAAAAAGGGAGTTATCAGGAATGACCCTTAAGTTTCTAAAGTGAAGAACTAGTAAGAAATAATTATTAAAATGAAGATAACAAAGTAGAAAGAAATTTGAGAGGTTAGATAATGAAGAGATAAGTTTGTGCTCTGTTAAGACTATGAGAATGCAAGTGGAGATACTTTATGAAGGCAGATAATGGTTATCACCCTGAAGCTAAGAAAAGTGTGGGCTAGTGGTGCGCATTCAGAAAACTGATAGCATACAGACTGTATTTAAAGCCACAGAGCAGATAATCACTTAGTAGGAAGTGGGAAGAGGACTCAGAAATCCAAAGAAACTCCAAAGAAACTCCAACACTGAGTCGGACAAAGTAGATGAACCTGAGAGACACTGAAAAGGGGGGCCAGAAAGGTGGGAAGAAACTAAAAAGGAGATCCCTGAAAGCAAAAGAGAGTATATCAAGAAGGAGGAAAAATAAAGGTCAACTAGGCTCAATGATGCTGAAAGGTCAAGTAAGATTTCCAAGCCAAACCGACAGGTGAGGAAGAAATAATGGGGGGAAGAACAGGTGAATATATGGGAAGCTAGAAAACAAAGTCAACCTAGAATCTAAAATTAATTATAAATAGTTCTTTAAAATAATGTAAACATGTAATTCATGTAATTTCTTTTAATGAACCATTAAAGCACAGTCTTACCATGACACATTCAATGCTAACAACACAGTGACACAGCAAAAACCAACCACCAGAGTTCCAACATTGCAGCATGCTTCTAATATTGCAGTAGCAGAACAGGTCATGCTTTGCACAGTTTCATAGTTTTAAATTCAACTTTCTAAACAAGAACCAAAATCTGAAGCCAATGCTACAAAGACTGAATTTAAATCAGAAAATTAAAACAAATTACCTGAAAAAATAATTTTCATACACCTTTCAAAAGAAAAAAAATATTAAACTTAATTCATTTAACATTTGCATGTCTACTGCATTCCAGGTCCATCAGTGTGATGACTTTAACCACTTTCTTCTCACCGAGGGCTTACAGGTAAACAGCAGTATGTTCCATGGTAATTCTATTAATATTGCGCAAATACACAAATCAAAGACGACTGCCTTTTTTCAGGTTTTCAGCTTCTCTAATATTATTTATGGGCATTAGGCTTCCCTCTTGATGGCTTTATTAGGAGAAATACCAAAAGACTTTTAACAGGAAATATAATTTTTAATATTAGCTGTTTTACTGCTGTGTGTGTAATCAGAGACAACTCCACCTCTCTAATAAACTACGCTTCAGTTTATTCACCAGTAAGACAGAATAAACTTAACTCACAGGGTTGTTGAGTTGGTTTAAACTAAATCTAATCCTAACATTTCTAATCATTTCTGTGAATTGAAATACCGAGTTACATACTATTCTTATTTCTACTGGATATAAGCCAAGCAATTCCACTCTTAAAATTTATATACTTATTACAGACCAAACCTTGGAGCAATGACTTTATTAAAATTAGCATCATTCTTTACATTTAATAGTGCAGTATTCTACAGTTAAGATAGGTATATAATGATAGTAAACACATAATTTATACTCCTTTTCTAAAAACCCACTAAAATTACCCAAAAAATGAATTTTTAATATATAAAGACATAAACCCACAAAAATTGAGAGAACGGGGGGCGCCTGGGTGGCTCAGTGGGTTAAAGCCTCTGCCTTCGGCTCAGGTCATGATCTCAGAGTCCTGGGATCGAGCCCCGCGTCGGGCTCTCTGCTCAGCAGGGAGCCTGCTTCCTCCTCTCTCTCTGCCTGCCTCTCTGCCTACTTGTAATCTCTGTCAAATAAATAAATAAAATCTTTAAAAAAAAAAAAAAATTGAGAGAACGGGTGAAAAGACAATAGCAACAAAAATCTGGAAGCTGGAAAGCAGATGGTTGAGTGACAAATGACTTAGCAAACACTAGAAAATCAAATCTTTAGCAAACAGTGGAGAAAGCCAAGAACAAACCCAATTTAAACTGTAAAATCCCCAAAAGACTCAGCAATTGGCAGTACCACATACATCTGAAGAGGGGTATGGGGGAGAGAAGGAGCTAAAATAAGGAAGATTGTTTAAAAGTCTTTTTAAGAAGTAACCAGCTCCACTAATCCTAACTACCCTTCCCCAATCCCAACAAAAATCTGAAAATATATTGTCTGGAGGATATAAAACACCATATCTCAAGATTGAGAAAATCAGGTACAGCAGTAGGCAGGAAAACATACTAAAAACAGGGTGATTGAAGAAATATATATGGGGATGCTAAGACTTCCCCAAGACCTTTTACCCATCTTCCCTCCTATCCCCCACCAATCTTCACCTCCAAGCAAGAAAGAGCCTTCTACAGGGAATCTAGCCAGCTCAAAAGAAAGACATGAAGACACCAACATCAAAAAAGTCCTCCAACCAAAAATCCCAGCCTGGTTACTATACAGTAAAGCTAACAAGTTTCACTGAGGATTTCTAATTAGCATTTTACTTCTCTATTCACAACACAACCACCAGCCATCTAAAGTAAGGCTACAGAACAAGAAAAATAAAGACCAAAGCAAATACAAACTAAGAAAACAAACCTGGGGGACACTGATCACACAAGGAGAAGAAATCTTTAAAAAAAACAAAATAATGCTTATATATTTAGAGAGCTAAAAGAAAGTATTATTGTTATTAGAGCAAGATACTATTTCAAAGGTGCAAAGTCAAAAAACAAAAGCTTTGGGAAATGAAATATATGGTAACATATGAAAACTCAATAGAAGAGCAAAAAGAAAATGAGATGGAAAATAGGAAAATATAAGAAAATCAGAAATCAAGAAGGTCCATTATCCCAATACGAAGAGTTTGAGAAAGAAACAGAAAATGGAAAGAAATAATCAAGACCTCGTTCAAGAAAAAGTCCCAGAATTAAAAGATGTTTCCAGACTAAAAGAGCACACCAAGTACTCAGCAACATGGACATAAAGAGACCTACACAAGGACCTGTGACTGTAAAATTTCCAAACACTGGAAACAGATACAATCTCAAAAGCTGTCAGAGAATTAAAGAGAGAGGGGATGAGAGAAAACGGTAAACAAGGCAGAAAAAAAGGGAAAAAAAACGAAACACACACACACACAGGTCACATATAATATTTGAGAAATCAGAATGACTTCAGACTTCTCAAAAGCAATATGGAAGCTAGAAAGCAATGGAGCAAAATTATAAAATAATACAATTTTATGTGTAGTATTCTTAACCTAACCAAATGATCAAATGAATGTCAGGGTAAACTAAAACCATTTTTTTTGAGATTTTATTTTTAAGTAATCTCTACTCCCAACATGGGGTTCAAACTCACAACCCTGAGATCAAGAGTAGAATGCTTGCTCTACAGACTGAGCCAGCCAGGCGCCCCCTAAAACAATTTTAAAACATCAAGTAAGCCAAGAATGAACGTGACATGGATCACTGCAAAATGGAAATCCAACCACAGAAGAAAGTGAAAGGAATCCCACAATAATGGTTGTGTAACAAGTCTAGAAGACACTCAATCCAGAATGGAGGTCAGAGCAACATGAGAGACTGCCTCAGGAAGATAAAATTGATAACAATACCTGAACATCTCAAGAGACATTTGATGAAAAGCTGAATTACAATAATTACAGCAAAAACTAAGCCAGGGGTGGGGCAGAGACATTGAACTTCAGCCAGATCACCCTATGGTAAAGCTAACAGTCAACAAGTCACACTGAGACTAGATAAGCTCTTTAGTCTCCCAACGTGCAAGCAGACGACCAAGAATTACCAGACATTTCAGGAAAGTCTCTATCACAAAAGGCAAAGCAAAAACAGGAAGAAAGGCATACAAAAATGGGAGAAAGGCAATCTGGAGGAAACTGATGAAAACTTGGTGGGGGGTACTAACATTTCTATATGCTAAGTAGTATATAGAAACATACATACTATATATTCTAGTACACTATATGTACTAGATAGCTGGGGTAGAGTGGAGGGAGGCAGGCAAGTACGGTACATTGTATAGGACAGGAAAAGTGATATTTTACAAGAATACTGAATAATCAAAAGTGATGAATTCATAACTATTAAGAAGAAGGGTACCAGGAAGTACAGGAGATCAGCTGAGTAGGTGATAACAAAATTAAATCTTCATTTTCCACCCAGGAAGTTAATAAAACCGAAACAAAAGCACAGAGTATTTTATTTAACACACACTATACAGAGCATATGAGTCAGACACAGTTCTAAGGGCTTTCCAAATTCATTTCCTATAACAACCCTATGAGGTGGGTACTATTATCCCCATTTTTTAAATGAGCCAAATGAGAAGGCATAGAGAGGTTAAGTAGCCCAATATTACATAAAACTAACAGTTGACAGAGGAAGATTCAAACCTAAACAGTCCAATTCCAGAGCCCATGCTCCTAACCATCTAGCCATGTTGCATATCCAGTAGCAATATAAGCATGTTGTTTACAGACTAAGAGGCAAAAATCATCTAAAAGAGGTGAAAGTGACTGCTTTTGGGAAAGGAAAAATGGAAGCGGGGGGGAAGGAAACTTTCGTTTGTTTCAATAACCATGTAAATTATTTGACCCTTTAAACTGTGCAGGTATGACCTAAATAAAAATTAAAGCCTATAATTTAGTATTGTACAGTTAAAATACTTTATTTAATGGTACCATCCTCAGAAGTCGGCAAAATGAGTATTACTCCTATTTCATAGATAAGACTTCCATTCCTCTTTAATAAAAATTTGAGAGCCTACTACATAACAGGCATTTTATTTAGAAAATAGATATCAATTCACCTCAACGATGAGGTGAAAGAGGTGCAAAAAAGCAAGTCTTTTTCATCTTTTCTTTTCAACTTATTACATAAATTATATGATCCTGCATCTCTTACAGTTGTGCTTATGATGAGACAACATAAATTTTAAATAGTGACAGAAAAAGTGGAGAAAGGTCTGCTCATTAATTCATTCAAAAATTATTTAGTTTTGGGGGCACCTGGGTGGCTCAGTCCTTAAGCATCTGCCTTGGGCTCAGGGTCATGATCCCAGGATCATGGGATCGAGCCCCGCATGGGGCTCCATACTCAGCAGGGAAGCCTGCTCCTCCCTCTCCCACTCCCCCTGCTGTGTTCCCTCTGTCATTGTGTCTCTCTCTGTCAAATAAATAAAATTTTAAAAAGAAAAAACTATTTAGTTCTTGCCCTTGAGGAGCTCAGAGTCTTGTGAGGAACACAGGTAAACATAATAACTGAATGTGTGCAGTGCGTTAAATAGAGGAACACCAAAAAATGCTTCAGAGGGAACATCTGAGCAGAGTCTTGAAGGATGAATAGAAGTAGGACCAATTTTACATAAGAAACTATACTAATAATTGGAAAACACAAAACACTACAGATCTCTGTGAAATACCTATATCTTCCCTGTTATAAAGGTAAGTTCATGTTAAAAGCTAAAAAAGACATTAAGACCTTTTTAATGAGAATGAATTTTAAAAAATAAGATAATCTTAATGCCTGATCCATGTTTCTAATTTTTATAGTCTTGCTATATCAACTGTATTGTATCAACTATAATGATCAACTGAAAGCATTTTTCACATGCCTAATAAACATTTTAAAGTGTTAAGGGTATTATTTCAAAAATAAACTAAAGAATAAGCTTTCATTTGCCTTACCACCAAAAAGTTTCATTGTTAACATGGTTTCTAAGTCATAATATTGAAATTATAATGTGCCCCCTTTCCTCCCATGAGAGAGAAATTGGTGACCAAACCCCAGAAGATGCAAGTGACACGGAAGCTGTCATGGGAAGAAAAGGCAGTAAGAATTTTTTTAATCATTATCACTTTTTTCTCTAGTAGACATTCTCAAATTCCCTTCCAAAGGCAAATTTAAATGAAACATTTCTTTTTCTAAGCTTTAGGACTAAAAGAATAATTTGCAGTAAACACCATAAAGAAAATAACATACATGTTTATCTTTATTGGCCTTTATAGGTATTTCAGGGGTGACACATTTTGATTTTTCAGCATTTAAAGAACACCTATGAAAAACTTTCTGGCTTTGATGACTTAACTTTGATGTTAACTAACAAAGATTCAAATATGTAGTAAATTCAAAACAGGTAGAGTCAACTCAGGCTACTAAACCAGTACTTAATCATACTTCAGTATTCAGTATCTCTTTTTGTCCCTTTATTTCCAAACCTTTCTACATAATTTGCCCCTAATTAATCTTCTTCTCAGTTCCTATATGAAAAAATTAATTTTGTACTAAATATCTTAAACTGGCCTCTATCTCTACAATTAAAAACCTAGTTCTAAGTAGTAGCATCTGACTTTAATTGTCTGGAAAAGCAAGTTGTGGAAAGCTCTATCATACCCTACCACCAGGGGAAAAAAAAAGGAGAAAGTCATGCCAGGAGACCACAAATGGTAATTAACAAAAATCTGGCAGGTTTCAATTAAAAATGTGTGGTTTTCATTTGTGTATTTCATCTACCTTTTATTTCTCTGAATTTAGCATCTACATAACATACCTGATTTTCAGGGGTTTCACTCAATCATACCCCTTACATTTAGAAAACAATATTTGGGATAAATAATTCTTTAAAATTAGAGTGAATATTAGCAATTAGCAAATGAAACAAAGTTTTATCATTAATTATAATAGGACTACTAAGGAAACTACCTCTTAGAAGAGGTCTACCTCTTAAGTACAGTTTTGTATACATGATACAGAACACATCTGGTTAGGTAACGATTTTAATTATACGACTCCCGGAAAAATTATAAAAATCTTGAAAGACAAGATTTTAAATTATTTCAATTAACCATGCCTTTACCTTACATCTTTTAAGTAACTAAAAAATATATATATCATGAAAACCTCACTGTAACATTTGGCCTTTGTTCTTTTTCTAAAACTGGAATTATTTTGAAATACCCTCAATTTTTCCCAAGTGAAAATCACAAATACACATTTAGAATATAAATTTCCAATTGGTCTGATGAAAGTTCAATCACAAAAATCTCCAACTAACACTAAAATAATTAAATGTCTTTAGAATTTATTCAAAGTTCGATGGTTAAAATGAACAGCCTTTGTCACTAACTCCTGTGATACTATAACCTGTGACCAAGGTTAGTCACAGACCAGCAAATCTGCGAAAAGAACATTCCTTTAAAAATCAACTTAGTTTAAAGCAATGTAGAATCATTAGAGATTTCACAACTTTTCTAAGCAGTCAGCTTAAAAGACACAATTTGATTCAATGGCATGTTTAGAGCACTATTTCCACTTCAATTACGAAAACACTGGTTTAATACTGTATTTTTGGCTTTAGGTATTTTTCTGGCAAGGAAGGGAACAGGTGGAATAGATTATCAGGAGAACAAAGTCTTATTTTCATGCCTCTGTAAATTCAACCCTCCAAGACTTTCCTTACTCTTTAAAATGGCTACCACCTTGACCTACTATACAAAAGGAAAAATGTACAGGACACTACTATCAAAGATAAATCTGGTAATTTTGACAGTGTATACACCCCGCCCCCACGATATACTTTTTAAGATTCCCACTTCTGTTCTGTTCAGATAAAATGACCATCAAATAAGTACACAAAAGTTGGTCAATTACAGTGTAAGGGCAACCTATATAACCCCGACTAGGTCATCTTTCCTGTAATGTCTGACTAGGAAAAGCAGGTAACATTATCTTTCACAGACTAAGATCACAGTAGAAGTGAAAAGGATTGTCCAGCCTAGTAAAGGAGAAACCACCGTGAGAACCACAACCCCCCTTCAAGAGATGATCATAAGGATTTTAGAAGTTCAAATGAATAGATTTACTATTATATGGGTTAGCAAAAATTTTGTTCATGATAAATCCCTTTAAAAAGCATTTCATAAGTAACAAAAACCACTTGGTGCCCTCCAGACCTATACTTAATGCTCAATAACTAGCCTGTCAAATTGTTTACATGTTACTTGCACCCACCACTTGCCATCCACTCTGAAACCATTCCATCACACTCTTGCTCTAGAAAACTTACCACAAAGACGCATAGTCACATACAAAAATGAAAAAATATGTAATGCTTTTGACAAATGTTGTGCAGATACATAGCTACTAGATAGGTTAACTTTTGACTGTTGAATGTCTGCAGAAACATGGCATGATCTTACCTCTCATCCTCGCCATCCACCAGGGGTGTCGTCAGCGGTAGCACCTTCAACGGGAAAAGAGAAGCAGAGGCTGCTAGGCTGCTGCTACTCCCATCTGAGACTGCTGACATTCCCCCACTGTCACCACTGATAGTCTGAGGTAAGCCAACTAAGGAGGGTTCCGCTGGGCGCCTGGCATCTTCAATTTGGCTTCCAATTGCCTGAGCTAATGATTGTGCAGAGAACTGAGTAGAACTTAATGGGATCTGTTGTGCCAAAGGCAGATTTATATTAGTTGCTATCAAGGGAGGTTGGCTAACACTTTGAACCAAATTACCATTTTGAGTGGCAGGGGTTTGTGCTATATTCTGTGGTGGAACCAAGTTTGTTGGGGCAGAAGGCATTCCAGAAGGACCGGCTGAACTAACCTGATTTGTAACAGAAATACTACTAGCAGAGGGCAAAGGACTAACTGCAGGCAACTGCTGCGAAACTTGAGCTACTGATTCTACTCCTTGTGGCTGGGGAGGCACAGTTAACAAGGTACTTTGGGGTGCAAGGACCAACTGTTGAGGAAGGCTTGAAGCACTAGTTTGAACTCCCTGATGAATAATCGCAGTTTGAGCAGGTGGAACTATCTGTGAAGATGGAGGAGCACCTTGCTGAATGACTGAAGGTGTGACTTGGGTAGAGGGCCCCTGCACTGCAGTAGGGATGCTTGCTTGTTGACCAATATTTGCAATCTGACTGCCAGTAGGTACAACAGATACTGCCGTTTGAACCTGGCCAACAGGCTGGCCAGATGCCCCTGCAGGTTGTGCTTGGATTGCTGCAGGCTGCACTGGCAGCTGGATACTCTGTGGCTGGGCCGTAGGAATCACTGTTGTTCCTGCTCCCACTCCTGCAGCGCTGGGCTGTCCGGAGGACACTGCTGTTTGAAGAATCGGCAGCTGCTGTACGTACTCTGAAGCGGGATTCTGAGTCACCGGTTTACCATGGCTTGGGACCATCTGTGTAGAAACAGCCGGTTGCTGCTGTCCATACTGTAACTGTTGGGGTGGTGCCCCTGGAAGGGGCGCCTGCACTGGAGGAGCCGTCTGAGAATATGGCAGTTGGGGTTGCGCCAAACTGGAAATGGAAGGCTGCTGACCTAAAGTTGAAGTCACCCCAACCACACTAACAGGTGGTGGCTGGATACCAGTTGCAGCACTGAGCGTGGCTTGCAGAGGTACTGGCTGAAGACCTTGCTTTTGAGGATAGCTCAGCTCTTGAGACTGTAACTGTACTTGCGTGATCTGCGACTGAGAGATACTCGGAGGAGCAGAGCTACTGAAATCCATCTGCTGAAGAGCCATACCTGGAAGAGTCGGCGGCTGTGGCTGCGGCTGCACCACCACAGTAGGGGCTCCCATCTCTCCACTTCCCACACTCTCCGTGTAGTGACTCAGTGTGCTGACACTACTGCTCACTGAACTCCCACTAGTGCTCTCCCTCTCAGAAGTCACTTCTACTGGGTTTTGCTTTACAGTTTCCACCACTTTATTCATCGCCACACCTTCTGCAGCAGGTACAGCATTTTCTTTCTCATAGAATTCAGTGCAAGTCCATCTACCTTTTTTAAAGGGTTCGGAACTAGAATCTAACTTCACAACTCTGAACCTTGATGTGTTAACTGTTGGTTGTTGCTGCTGACTTGAAACTGATCCCACAGTCATCCCTGCGGCTGCGTTAGGGGCACTGTTAACAACAGCGGAGGAAGAAATAGTACCATTGCCCATGCCACTCAAGATATTCACATTAACACCGCTAACTCCAGGCCCGACACTCACACTAGCAGCACTAGGAATATTGCTTGCATTTATATTAGCATTACTAAGCAAGCTGCTTGTCACACTAGGATTAAAACTACCCACGGCAGTAATGTTAACAGTATTCATGGTATTCGTGCCACTGACAGAACTTATACCTATAGTGCCAGTAGTACTTGGAGCACGGATATTAGTCAGTACAGATGCAGGTGAGCCACCCGATGAGACAGCAGAAGTTGGTGCAGCTGGCATAACGCTGTCGGAGCTTCCAGCGGCAGAGAGTTTTCTGGATACTGGACTTGAGGGTGGCCCTCCGGGAATGGATGTACTGGCCACACCAGCATGGGATGGATGGTGGTGCCCATGGTGTAGGTGGTGCCCGTGATGAATGTGATGGTGGTGATGGAGGTGGTGTGGATGAGCATTCCCATTGATCACAACATTCTGTTGGGGAAGGTGAGGCAAAGGAGGCTGCGGAAGGTGGGGCTGGTTGGGAGAAACTGCCCCAGGTGTCTCGGCTTCCTGGAAGTTATTTAGAGTCTCTTCTGAGGAGCTGCGTTCAGGCTCCCCCAAGTCAGTAGCCCTGGAAAGTGACACATCCAGGATCTCGGAAGAAGACAGATCTTCTGTGTGAGATTCATCCAGATCATCATAGCTCTCAGTGTCCTCTGCTATACTGTTGTTAGAGCTGATGCTGGCGGAGATCTGCGCCGGGGTAACACTCGTTATCTGGAATCCACTTTTCTTTTTCATTTGAGTTCCGCCTGGCGCAAGAGGCTGTGCCTGCAGCTGAGCCTGCGAAAGGAGATTCAGGCTTTGTGGAGGCGGAGGCTGTGGTCCCGACGTGGAAGATGCTGCAGGAGGTGGCGGCTGGAGCAGCGACGGAGGCGGAAAATCCTCGGAAGATGTGGCACTACTACCAACGCCGGTACCTGCTGCATTGAGAGCAGAGGCGCTGCCACTACCGCTGCCCCTTCTAGGGAACACTGCCGGGTGCGCCATCTTCCTAGCACTAATGTCTGCAGCGGCCGCGGCCGCCGCGGCGGTGGACTCAGGCGGCTGGTGCATTGTGTCGGGTACCGGGGGGCGGAGGAGGCGAATGCAATTTCCTTCTGCACAGTAATCTTTGTATTCAAGACGCCGGCGAGGAAAACGGGACCTGACGCTCCGCCCGGCGCGGTTCCTCCTCCTCCTCAGCCGCAGGCGCCGGCCGCTCCTGCCTTCGAGGGCGAGCTTCGGGAAGGGAGGATGAACGAGGGTGAACAGGGCGGCCAGGGACCCGAAGGGGGGCACCCCTTCAGTCCTTCGCCATTCCGTTTCCCCTCTAGTCTCACACCCCCCTTTATATTCCGCTTCACGTGGGGTGCGGGGCAGGAGGGAGGGGGGAGACGAGGCAAAGGAGAGACAAGGGGAGGGGGTGGGAAAACCGAGAAATGCCCACCTTCTCCGGACAACTCACAAGCCACCTCAACCCCTCCTACCGCCGCGGCGGCGGCGGCGGCGGCCGCTGCAAAACCCTCCCGGTCGCTCTGCACGAAGGCAGCGCGGAACGAGTGTCGCCTTCCCCTCGCCACCCCCAGCGCCGCCGCCGCCGCCGG
>LNAC01000706.1:617235-802425 GCA_002007465.1 Ailurus styani
GGGGAGGGGGCGCGGCGGGGAGGGGCCCGCGGACGCTCCGGAGCCCCGGGTCTCGGGTGTACGCGTCCTGGGTGCTGTCCCCGCCCTGGGTGGCGTTCCCCCCAACCCCCCGCCTGCGGAATGGGTAATGAGGCTTTTCTCCGCAGCAACAGCATCACGAGTTTCAGTTCCCAGGAGCCCGCCGCCGCTGCCGCCACCGCCACGACACGACATGAGTCAGGCTTTCTTCCTTGGCGCGTGGCGGAGCCGTCCTCCCCCTCGCCGCACCTGGGCTCGCCCCCGGCCCGCGTCGCCCGCGCCCCCGAGGCGGAGGCCCCTGCGCCGGGAGCTGCGCGGTCCCTTTGAGGCCGGAGTGTCTTCAAGATAGGTGCTGCCTTTTGTGCAGCGCAGCTGTGGCTGCCATGCGGTCCCCTCGCCCTTCGACGGGCAGGGGTAAGCGAGCCAGGCAGATGTTGCAGCTGTTTGCTATTAATTGCTTAAGTTCCTCCGGGGTAGGGCTCTTCTCTAGAGAGGGCGTACTTGCAGGCCATCCCTACCTGGAGGGAAGAAGGAGCCTAGCCCTGGAAACTAATTGACCTCAACAGGTGGAGCTTATTTCTGGTGGAGGTGTCTTTTCGTTTAACTGTCCAGGCTATAGCCCCCATAGATTTGACTGAAAAGACAAATCTTGGTGGCAACACGAGTGCAGTGATAAATGAAGACCACCTCTTCATTTATGAAAGAAATGAAAAGAAAAAGAGCCATCTGCAATTCCAGTTTAAAAAAAAGAAAAAATCCTGCACGCTCTGAGCATAGTTCTACAGAAGCAGTGTTAGGTTTGTTTGGAGGCAATTTACTGGAAGTTGCTTCCCTAGCATTACCCGTCAAAACATTCTAGCACTAAGCTAGAATGTACTACGAAGCGACAATGTGCTTCTCGCCCAGGAATTAAACAACAACAAACTGATAGGGAAAATCCTAGAGAGATTTTTATTTTTTTAACTTAGGTTGTTGGGGGACAAAACTTTTATGGTTAGACATCTAATCTAGGAACTCTCACAAATTACGGATCTGTAATCCTATTTCAGAAGCTTATTTAAGCATAAAGAGCTGTAGTCTCTTGCTTAGTTTGATAGACATCTAGTTGTCAATTCGGTGCATTACCTTTAGGTTTCTCTAACCGATTGTCTTCATTCCCTCCCTCAGCGTGTCACCATTCTCTTATATTACCGAATAGAAATGCACCCTTAATATCCCGTGTATATCCTGTATCAAAGTTAATGATACATTGTTGCTTTTTCTGTGGCCTCCCCCACTGAACCCAAACGAACGACTACCTTTTTTACTTTAGATGGCTAATGTGCAGCTCTGTGCTAGGTACAAAGTAGGTGCACACAAATATTGAAAATGGTGTGATAATAAAAATGAACTATATTTGAAAAGCTGGTACTTGTGTTATGATATTCGTGAATATGTGAATGACTATATTTTTACATACCCATGGCCATTGGTATATTTTACAATAATAATTTTGTTTTTAATACCCAACAGTTCTTGTCGCGGGTGACAGGGGTTGTTAATGGTGGCCCTCTGTCGTTGAAATGCAAATCCGACCTGCTATTTCAACAGTTTGTGAATGAAAAATAGAAACTATCCTAGCCAATTGAACCTGCAATGGAATGTAGGTAGATAAAATGTGTTTCTTTAGACTAGTGTGAAAGAAAATGCTCTTGATCTCTCAAAATGTTGCATTAGGTCCAAGTTTTAAATTACCCCAAACGACAGCAGCTCAACACCCCCCCTTGGACCCTAAATACCCTCTGTGATTGTGCTGGTATGGTTAGAAGCAGAAGAAACTAATAAAGTCTTACCCGAAGTTGACAAAATGAGTTGAGATAGCCCTATAAAAGCAGATACTTGTTCTGATAACCAGTAGTAAAGGATGTTGTTTGGGGCTGTTTTGATGGGGGTGGGGGGTGGCAAGCCATGGCCTTTTCAAATGTATTTCATTTTTGTCTGCCAAATCACTTTCAAATTCCGTTTAGGCTGCATCAAGCCCCACTAAGCTATAAGGAACAACTCTGCAATTATGGAAACCTGAGTTTTAAAAACCTCTCTAAATCTCTCAGTTGCCATCATTTCTGGGAGCAGGAATACCTGAATACAAGTACATTAAAACAAACAGAAGCGCTTAAACAGGTGTTATGTTATCACCTTTTAATTAAAAAAAAAAGTCTGGATTTTTTTTACATTAATACTAAATGCCTACTGTGATGAGTAATGAAGTCATTAAATCCTTTGAACTCGGTACTTGAGTTATCCTCTGCCTTTTGAAAGACTGAATTTCTGTTTACATTCTGAAGGTGCAGCTCTGAATTACTCTCTATTGACTGAAAGATTAGTCTAGTGCAGTGGTCACTTAAATCTAGTCACTGCAACATTGCAAACCAACGTGTGTGTTTGGCTGTGTTTAGTGTTTTTTTTCCTACCATAAAATACAAAATTCGCTGAACATTGTAACACAACTTACCTATTAGAACTGTGAAATAGGTCGGTATTTAAAACCAAGTAATTCTCCAAAAGTAATGCAGGAAGGGAATACTTAACACTCAGAATGGCTGTGAGTGGCAAAGACAGATATTAAAAGAGAAATGTGTGCAGAAAAGATGCCACTGTTCCACTACTAATTCTAGCTAACCAGTGCTTCAGTCATGCAATATTACTTATCTGTAACTCTTAAATGTCATCTGGGGGAAAAAAAAGTCAAAGTTTTAAATGAGCTATAAACATGAAAAAAATCACACATTTTACATATGCAGAAACTTATGCCTAGGGATATCACAGCATGTTTATAAATCAATTCACTCTCTAGAAAATTTTTTAAATGAGACCAGAAGTAGTATATGCTTTTGACTTCTATAAATAGCACAAAATGCTTATTTTGAAATTTCTCATTTAAATTTCAGTGAGTACAGTTTAGCTTATAATTGATTGATTTTTGCAGTGTTTGTTAAGTTTTCATACAAGTATGTTTCTGGTCGGTGAAACAATTATATATCCTTGAGGGGGATATGCTTATAAAATAAAAGTTTGAATTCAGAAATTTTAATTTGCGGTTCAGAGGACATACTGACACACATTAGCTCATTTGAAGAAGACATTATTCTCATTTTTTTTTAAGATCTTATTTATTTATTTGACAGAGAGAGAGCATGAGAGGGGAGAAGGTCAGAGAGAGAAGCAGACTCCCCATGGAGCTGGAAGCCCGATGCGGGACTCGATCCCAGGACTCTGGGATCATGACCTGAGCCAAAGGCAGTTGCTTAACCAACTGAGCCACCCAGGTGCCCCATTATTCTCATTTTAGAAGTGATCACAGAGAGAGTAAATAAATTTTCCAAAGTTTGTACCTATATCTGGGTACTCGGGTCCTCTTAATTTCAGATTCAGTGCCTCTGTGTTAAGAGATTTTTTTTTTCTAAAAAATCAGCCTGAACTCTAGGGACTAGTATTTTTCAAAACTCTCTCAGAAATTAATGAGTGTTCTACTAATGCTTTTGACTGCCGAGAAGGATATGCCGCACACACACTAATTACATACAACTTTTCTTCTACATGAAGAGAATAAAAGACTTTTTCCCTATTTGACAAAATATAAATGTTACAGATTCTGCTATGGTCAGTCTTTTCTGACTTATGAATGTGTTAATTTGGAGAATTTTCTCACAACTTAAAAAAAAAAATCAGGGCGCCTGGGTGGCTCAGTGGGTTAAAGCCTCTGCTTTCGGTTCAGGTCATGATCTCAGCGTCAGGCTCTCTGCTCAGCGGGGAGCCTGCTTCCTCCTCTCCCTGTCTCTCTGCCTGCCTCTCTGCCTACTTGTAATCTCTCTCTCTCTGTCAAATAAATAAATAAAATCTTAAAAAAAAAATCACTTCTAACTGCTGCTACAGAACCATGAAGTGACATTGCAAAAAGAAATAATTTATTAATTTGGGGGGTTTTTAAGTCTAAAATCAAATAATACTCTGAATTTCCCCAGATGAGAGCTAATATTTATTTAATGCCTACTCTGTACTACCACATGTTCTAAATGCTTTAAGTGTTTTATCTCAACCCTCACAACTGTATAAAGTAGGGACTATAATTACCCCATTTTACAAATGAGTAAAGTGAGGTACCCAGAGGTTGAGATCTCACAACTTGGCAAGTGGTGGAGCTGAGATGCAAATCTCTGTAATGTAACCTCCCCTCACAGCTTCCTCCAGACATATTGTTAAATCAGGCTCCTGCTAATTCTAGCTCCCAAGTTAAATTTCTACAGAATACTCATGTTTTGATTTTTCTAATGAGATATCTCCAAAGAATCTGGGAGCACCATTTTCTCCCGACGTAGAGACATTCTAAGAAAGAGTATACATTTTACAGACTCTACTGTGGCCATGTAGAAATCAAACATAAATGAACAGAACAACAATTTGGTAAGTTGGATGATCTTTCGCTGATCAAAAGCAGATGTCGAATGCTTGAAAAAAGGCATTAATCACACATAATTGAGGAACTCTGCCTATACAGGACAAGATAAATGTTTTCCCATTTTAGCAATTAACGTTTATTGAATATGAGCCCCTACAGAATAGAGATAATAGTAACCTAGCCTTTTCAATATGTTTTAAGGACCAATTTGTATTTGCACATCTTCTCGAATACCTATAGAAATAAATACATTTATTATTTTTGTTTGTATCAAAATTCTAATAAGACCTCTGCCCTTCTGCTATACATGAACCAAAACCAGGTCAAGAAATACAAACAATTCATAGCAGCCAGTGTTTCTTTGTATTTAAAGATTATGTTCATGAATAGTTAGGTGTATCTCGAGTCTCAAAGCTCAGGGGACAAGGAATGGCTGTTGAAGTCATTCCTTAGTATGAAATTTTCCTTTGGTCATTCATTTTCTCCCTCTGCTCTGACTTTATCTTTTAGAAGAAAATTAAGAAAGTAGTTTTTAGTAACAAACTTAAATCGACATTTCCAGTTAATTTTATTGTAGAAGAAAAGCAGGAACTCATTAGTCTCAAAGGCCAAATCTTTTCATGTTTTGATACCTTTAAGCAAAGAAGAAAAGAAAGTCTTAGACGCACACAAGATAATTGGGAGTCAGAAGCATAAGATAAAATCCATTAATGTTATGACCACATAATGTTACAGGCAATAGTACTGCTTCCGTATGGAAGGTGTTTACAAAATCTTTCTATATGAATGATAAAATTAGAAAGATTTAAAGACAAGAGGTTAAAATTTCAAAGAAAAGTGTGAGGTAAAACTTAGGAGGAAAAAGCCCAACATAATTGGTTTGTTTTATTACATGTTCTACATACTTGTCAAACTCAAGAAAATTAAGTATATGACTGACTCAGCCTCACTGAGTTCAATATAAATTGCAAAGATGCCAACCAAGCTTTCCAACAAGAAATGGAAGAGAGGGCCTGGGTGTCTCAGTCAGTTAAGATGCTGCCTTCGGCTCAGATCATGATCCCGGGGTCCTGGGATCGAGTCCCACATCCGGTTCCCTGCTTGACAGAGAGCCTGCTTCTCCCTCTCCCTCTGCCTGCTGCTCTGCCTACTTGTGCTCTCTATCTCTCTGTCATATAAATAAATAAATCTTAAAAAAAAATGGAAGACAAGGTCCAGGTGCTACTTTGCCCTAGTTATTTATAGATAGGAATGGGATCACATGATAATGCCAACTCAGTGGTTTACCTTTGATGCTTAGAAGAGTTTCTAAACATACTCCTTATTCAAGTCATAATCAGCATCACAAAAAATGGTTGTTAAATTACACCTATATCAATACATATTTGAATAAAATGGGGTAAGAGGCTCTATTAACCCAACGTTGATCCAAATTATTTGATAAAAACAAGAATTTTGAAAGGAATAGTTCCAATAAAAAGCATCTTGAGAAAGGAGCTAAATTTTCTTTATTCTGTCAAGCATATGAGAGGCACTCAACAAGTACTCATAAAGAATTTCTTAAATCCCACATTATGTAATAATATTGTCAACATAATTTATCACATGAACTTTACCACTAGAGTTTTCACAAGATATCTCTGAAGAACATTAAGTTCAGAAATTATGACATTAGGAAACAAGCTCATTATCAAAATTTTGGTCAAGGACATTCAATGGTATTAAATTTCCTTCTCTGTTCTTTACTTGATCTCTGTAAAATTCTCCTTGTCCAGCCTAAGCCGGTAACAACTAGCTGACTACTCTTTTTCATAGAACATCATGCCCAAGGCTTTTTCTTTCTTTCTTTCTTTTTTTTTTTTTTTTGTAAATAGCAAAGTCCAGTGAAAACAGTAAGAAGATATGAGTTGAATCTCTGTCTCCTTTTCTATCTCTGTCTCCTTTTCTGATAGCTTCGCATTTGTTTAAGGACAGGGCATCATGTGAAATACCGATGAGAACTGGAATCTTCAGTCTTTGTGGATTCTGGAAATGCATTCTTTCTATCCTAGTTTAAGGATATGAAGAATTCATGTGCTTCTTCAGGCAGATGAGCACTAGAACTATTTTCTAAGAACTTACTTGGCATGACTAGTCACAGACCTCCTTCAAAGCCTACAATGAATAGAGTGACTTCAGATAATACCGTTGTTTTAAGCTTGACTTAGTTAATAAGTCTAAAAAATTTACTAAATTTCCATTAGTCAAAATTTCTATTTTGAAATGTTAATATCAAATGAGGGTTTTGATATTTTTTCATTTGTTCCTTCATGAAATATCTTTCTTTCTTTTATTTATGATTGTGAAGGGTAATGGGATATGCCACCACATGCTGCTTTGATATACTGATATATTGAGCTGAGCAGTAGGCACTTAAAAAGCAAATGCAGGACTTTCTCTGAACTCCCTTTATCTGCCTGAAGGCATATTCTCCAAAGGGAACTCAGAGGTCATAGATGCCATCCCCTGGAGTTTCCTCAACCAAAGAACGTTGACTCTTGTCATGGAGAGGAGACTTCAAGTTGACACCATACTCAGACAAACTTTGTCACAGACTATCTTACCTCCTATCTATTCTTCTAATGGCCCATTCATCTTTCCTAAAACTCACCCATGCTCCCCTAAGTGGCCTATACCTCCCCTACCCTTCCCCTATTAAAACAGCATGTAATCCTGAATTCTAAAGACACCTCAGAGAGTTACTCATTTTTCCTGAGTGTATCCTGTGTATACATGAGGTATACATGGTAATAAACTTACGTTTTTTTCTCTTGTTAATCTGCCTTTTATTACAATGGTCTCAGCGAAGAACTCAGAAGGGTAGAGAGAAAATTCTTTTTCTTCACCTACAATTGTCAGAATAATAAAAACCACCTTCTATTATAAAACTATAATAGAAGGTTAGCATGAAGAAGCCACCTTGCTGATCATTATGGATATATTTTTAAGTACATAATATTTAGCACAGTATACAAGTGGTCAGTCAATTCTTTTTTAGTGGTAATGATGCTGTACCTGAAATATATTCCTAGTGAATACATAGTAGCTGCCTGAAAATAGGACTTCTTTATGCTGTTCCTTTTTGTGGAAGAACAAGAAGGTTTTGACCCCAGAGATTTTCAGGTCTGTGGGATCCTCAGAGGAGGCAAATCGCAATTTCCACCCAGCTCTGCATTATTAAAATGTCCAAAGAAAATAGTCTTTGGCACTGTTTCTAATGACTCTGTTCTAATAAGACATTAACTTAGCATTCATCTTATTACTAGTTGTACCAGATGAGTCACTCATTTAAGACTCAGGCCTTCACATATTTTCAAATGCCTTTGATCTACAAGTCAACATTTTTTTGAATGTTGAATAGATTTTATAGTGAACTCATTTGCCATTCCTCCCTCTCCCCTTCCCATTCACCCCTCCACCTTCCCCCTACCCTACTCTCATTCCCCTCACCATACCTCAGAAATTGAGCTTCACGCTGATGACACCCCAAAATAGTATACTTCATTTTCTTCTTTGTGATAATTGTGCAGCAACAGCCACCTTATAACCCCACTTGCTTTTCTGTCCATCCTAAGGACATGATGAGTTGTATTTCATGAATAATACTGCTGCAAAAACAGGCAATAAAAACAAATAAAAACATCCTGACTAATTAAAAGAAAGAACATTCAATATCTCACAAATGCATATTAACAACCAGGCTGATCTCATCTGATTTTTTTTCACTTCATCAGGTTACAATATGGTTTTTCTCCCCTGAAAGTACTTAAAGTAGAATTAACTGAAAGTATATAATAATTTGTGGTTGTGATGTTGGTAAGAACTAGAAGATAGGAAGTGGGGGTTTTGTTCTCCTTAGAAGAACTAAGGACAGGAAAGATAAGACTGATCCAACTTCAATGTAATTAACTGAATATCTACTGTATGCTCTTTAGCAGATGAAATTGCCGATGCAATGGTCTTTTATATATCTGAAAGCACAAAAGGAGACAATCTTCCCCCACCCCACTTACCCCCAGCTTAAAGGTATATTTGCATAACCTTACTGTAAACAAAGGGCAAATGGAAAGGAGCAAGAGAACAATTTGGTTCATGTTTCACCAAAGACATTCTTCCTCCAGGTCAAAAGTAACCGCAGACTTCCAAATCATTGCAAACACTTCCTCATCCCCCAACTACACAGGCACAATATGGATCTTTGGAAATTAGATAAGAATAATTTCAACATGGGGCCCCTGGCTGGCTCAGTTGGTAGAGCAAGGGACTCTTGATCTCAGGGTTGCGAATTTGAGTGTAGAGATTACTTAAATAAATCTTTTTTAAAAAAGAATAAATTCAAAGTAAAATAATAGCAACATCGTTGTTTAGAAACTACGTTGCCTCATTGATACGTACATCTGCCAGGAAATGAGCATCTGGTAGTGCCCACTACAGATGGAAAAAACTGCAATTATAGCTCCTTATTTTGATAATTCATTCTGAGTAAGTGTGTAAGTATTGTTAGTTGTCTTACTTTTTCATTGTTGTGTTTTTGCTTTTCTTTGTTTTTTTAATGGCAGACATTTGGGCTTAGAGGAGCCTCTATGTTCTAACAATATTGCTAAGATAACCAGGACAATACACCAAACGTAACAGAAAGCAGGGCTAGTAACAACACGCTAAAAGATTCTTTGAGACTGCTTGTTCCCTGATCAACATCATGATAGCAAACAGCCCTTCATGAAACAAAATTGAGTCCCTATGTATTTAACATTCTCCAATTTTTTATTCCACGGCAGCCTATAATCCCTACAGGGACTGATGGGATATTCCTAAAGAGAAAGACTGAAAAGTAGGTTTTATGTTTAAAAATAAATAACAGTAATAAGTCATCAGCTCCACCTTTAAAGGATTAAAGTGAAGTCTTTTAAAACCTAAGCTAGAACTCCATTTTCAACAAGAAAACTAGGGAACATTTTAAAAGCTTGAACTTGCTTGTGTTCAGGAAAGGCCCTCATTCCATTGACTTGGCTGTGGCTGTCCTGGGCCAGAAGGGCCTGAAGTCTATTGCACAGATCGAATTGCATTTTGATCAGTATTTTAGGTACAACCTCCACCTCATTATTTGCATGTGAATTTCCCAAAGGCACTTTGCATTCCTAGGCCATCTTGAACCTCTCAATCAACACCAATGGGGCCCCCCATCCCCAAGCTACAGTGTGTGCAAAGGGATGTAAAATCATTAGAAATTTGGTCTAGACCAAAAGAAAAAAAAATAGTTTAGGCAGTAAATCCAAGGGAGAAGAATCCATTAAAGTATTATACTTTATCCACTATTTTGGAAGAATTCCACCATTGCTTTCTTCTAATAGCAAAGATAACAAGAATTGATTGCTTTTGTTTCAATGAGGTCTCTCTGCCCACAAACGTGGCAGACTTGTCTAAATTGTAACTCATTTTTAATGTGGAACTGAAAACTCTGCTTGTGCCTACAGACCTTGTAACAGAACATTCTAGAATTATAATCTAGGTTATAATTATGTTTCATTATATGATTATAATCAGATTTCAGTAGACAATATTACACTTATACCACCAGCAGAAATGTGCAATAATTAGGTCATGAAAGAATAATAGATTCACTAGTGGAGCAAGTACTTAGTTAGGGGTACTATGGTAATGTCCAGAAAAGCTGCACAGGGATATAATTTTTTTTATTTTATTTTAGTTTTATTTATTTATTTTTTTAAGTAGGCTCCATGCCCAACACGGGGCCTGCACTCATGACCCTGAGATTAAGAGTCATGTGTTCTACCAACCGAGCCAGCCAAGTGCCCCTGGAATTTTGAATTGTTACAGAGCTCTCAAGTGCCTGTGGTAGGTTGGAGAGCAGCTAGGAGAAGTCTCTGGAGGATTAAGCAGGTCCACTCTCTCGCCAAACCCCTTTGCATTTAAAAGATCCACTTTTTGGATCATGACTGGCTCAGTCAGTAGAGCATGAGACTCTTGATCTTGGGGTTGTGAGATCGAGTCCCATGTTAGGCACAGAGATTACTTAAATAACCAAAATAAAGGATCCACCTCTATCTCTGACTTGGCTCCCTTATTTTTATTTATTCTGGGGGGAGGGTGAGGGAGGCAGGCACACCTTCAAACAAAAAGGAAGCCCAAACATATAGAACCTGGCCTCCTGAACATCATTTTATATCATTACTGTCTTCTCCTGAAGCCTAGACTAGTTTTCTAATGATAATGACCCTGATCTACAGCTTAAATGACAGATACAGTCAGAATTATTCTATGAAGAATCTGTCACCAAATGTACATTAGGGACTTATTTCCTGTAACATTAGGGGTTCATTTTCTGCAAAATTCCTACTACTCAAACAATGTAATTCAAGTGAAAATTACAAACCTATTGCTACAACATTGTCAATTATGCAGCAAGAATTTACTAAGAAGTACTGTAGATTGCATATATCAAATATCCCATATGTCTTAGGCTGAGTTCCTCCAAAATGAGAGGCAAGGCTTGCATGGAGTTAGTTTATTTGAAAAAATAGGGCCAGGAGGCAGAAATATCAGCTGAGAGGAGAAGGGGTAGAACTGGGGAAGAAAAGCCAATACAAGGATGTGTTACTGAGTTGGCTATCACAGAGGAGCCTTAAGCATGCTTTCAAGGAGATAAAAAGAATTAACATTTATCTACCAATTTCCATTCTCCATTGGTCAAGTATGGTTCTATGAACATCAGATCCACTGCCCACTACCCAATTTTTATACATGCTCATGAGTACAGAATCAATTCTAATGGTGCTCCATCCCAGTGGGTCAGGGAGGGCACTATCCTATCACATGCACCAAAGCCATTCAAGGCTGGTGTGGAATTAGTAAGCTGTTGAGTAAGAGGTGGGTCCCAGAGGACTTAGCAGAGACCTCCAGTTATTACAGTGTTTCAGAACTGATTGCCGTGATTGGAGTTAGCATATAGTTTTCTAATTCTGATCAAATATCTTTTTTTAATTGAAGTATAGTTGACATATAATATTATATTAGCTCTGGTGTGCTATATAGTGGTTCAGCAATTATATACAGTACAAAATTCTTCCCACGATAAGTGTAGTTAACCTCTGTCATATAAAGTTGTTACCTCCCTATGCTGTACTTTTCCTCCCCATGACTTATTTATTTTATAACTGAAAGTTCGTACCTGTTAATCAGGCACATAACTCAAAATTGTAAAGTCTGTTCCTTTTTGTTTGTTCGTTTTGTTCTTTAGTTTCCATGTATAAGTGAAATCATATGGTATTTGTCTTTCTCTGACTTATTTCACTTAGCATAATACCTTCTAAGTCCATCCATGTTGTAGTGAATGGCAAGATTTCATTCTTTTTTATGGCTGAGTAATATTCCATTGCATATATATACACCATATTTTTTTATCTATTCATCTGTGGATGGATACTTAGGTTACCTCCATACCTTGGTTATTGTAAATAATATGGCAATAAACAGAGGAGTGCATATATGCTTTTGAATTAATGTTTTTGTTTTCTTCAGATAAATACTCAAAAGTGGAATTATTGGATTGTATGGTATTTCTGTTTTTATTTTGTTGAAGAGCCTTCATACTGTTCTCCATAGTGGCTGCACCAATTTACAATTCCACCGACAATGCATGAGAGTTCCCTTTTCTCCATATCCTCACCAACACTTGTTATTTCTTATCTTTTTGATACTAGCCATCCTGACTAGGTGGCAGGTGATATTTCATTGTGCAAATATCTTTTAATTAATGTTTTATAGAATCATTTAGATTTATCAAAATAACCTAACACTTTTGCAAACACAATGAAATCTCACTAATTCGATGCATTAACCATCATGATTCCTGGACTGAGAGTAAATTTACATTGGTATTGCCTATTTTTTAAAAAAGGATATGCTTAGAAATTAAGCATATAAGCCTGACTCCAAAGAGCATTTTTTTTAAAGATTTTATTTATTTATTTGACACAGAGAGAGAGATTACAAGTAGGCAGAGAGGCAGGCAGAGAGACAGGGAGAGGAGGAAGCAGGCTCCCTGCTGAGCAGAGAGCCCGATGCGGGCCTCCATCCCAGGACGCTGAGATCATGACCTGAGCCAAAAGCAGAGGCTTTAACCCACTGAGCCACCCAGGCGCCCTTCAAAGAGCATTTTAAAATATTTATCTTCACCATCACTTCTGTACATACAATTAAATGTATTAGTTAATTAATTACATTAATTAAATGTAGCAGTTACCTCTAAACTAGTCATAATAAACACTCAATTATCAATTGCTGAAAGAATGAAAAATTTAAATTATAGTTGCAAAGCAGCTTAATCCATTAATTAAGCAGTGGGTCTTCTATGAGCCACTACTAGTCTGATTCTAGCCATGCATGTATTTTAAATTTATAAAAGTATGTTTTAAAGAATTAGTCGATAAGTCAGATGTTTTTCTACATCTAAATGCCTCTAGGAAGTTTGAATTAATGGTGTCTGTGGTAAAAATAAAGAAAGTCTAAGGATGGAAACAGTTAAGATTCTACTGGCTATTTCACTAGTAATTCTAGTGAGTCTCTCATACCTTTGATATCACTTCAAATTGAGATTGTGTGTTCTATCTGGTTAAAGTCTTTCAAACTATATCTTTTTAAACAATTGAAATGTCATTCATATATCATAAAATTCACCTGTTTTAAGTGTAGAGTTCAATGAGTTTTAGTATATTTACAAGGCTGTACAACTATTAATTACTACTAGGATATTTCCATCACCCCAAGAAGAAATTTCATTCCCATTTACACTCATTCATGATTCCCACTCACAACCCTAGGCACCACTAATCTACTTTTTGTCTTTATATATTTGCCCTCTTTTGGACATTTTATATCTTAAGCATAATGACTTTAAGGGTCATCCATGCTCTTAACCTATATCTTTTACAACCAACATATATGGTTGTTCTGCATGTTGTCTACTAATCATCTTATTTCAGTTTCAAGGTAAAATTTATGTTATGTACAATATTAAATAAAGCCATTTAAAGAATTAAAGAATCACATACATTAAACCTAGATGGACATTCCCAATAAAGATCTTTTTTATTCAACTTTTCTTATTTGCCGATTATAAAAATAATAGGCTTAGCATATTAAAATACTGCAAATAGAGAACTACATATTAGGATGTAAAGACATCCCTTTATTTAAATTTCTTAGCCTCTCTGTGAGGTTGAATGTTTTTTCCTAAATATTTAAGTCACTAATTTATGTTCTGTTAATGCATTAATCTGTATACTCTTTCTATACAGGTTTTGCCCACTCTTTCTATAAATGATGATGATGATGATGTATGAACTCATTTTCCTTTTCCAGTTATATTGCTGGTAAATACTGTCCCCAGTTTTGAAATTTGCCTTTTAGTTTTATTGTTTTTGGGGACATCCAGAAGTTTTACCTTTTTAAGTAGTCAAATTTGTCTGTTTTTATCTTTATCATTTCTTCCATTATCTTTATGCCTAGGAAATGCTTCTGTGAAGAAAACTAAAGGAGGGTTAGGGGATAGGGCACGGTAGGGTGTCAGTGCATACAGGGTGGTCTGAAAAGGCCTCACTGATAAGATGGCATTTGAGCAGAGGCCTAAAGGAAAAGAAAGAAAAGCCACTTAAGTCATAGAGAAACACATTTCAAGTGCTGAATTTTAACAATGTTTTTCTGCATCTATTGATCCTTTTACTGCTTAATGCTGTGGGTTAGACTGACAGATATTGAGATAAACCCACCTTCTCATGATGTGTTTTTGTTGTTATTTGGGTTGGGGGGTTATGATCTGTTTTTATTTTTACTTTAATAAGAAACTAAAGAACAGAAGAGTAATTTACCCAAAGTTACATAGATAAGTGGTAGAAGTAGGATGGGAACCCAGGCCATTTCACTCCAGTGTCCGAGTATTATCTGCTGTGCCATAATCTTTTTTTTTCTTAATCCACTGTGCCATAATCACGTAATCTCATGCCAGTGAGATGGTAAAAACATATAACATTAAATTTGCCATCTTAACCATATTTAAGGGTATGGTTCAGTATTATTAAGTGTATTTACATTGTTGTGCAGCAGATCTTTAGAACAGGTTCATCTTGCAAAACTAAAACTCTCTACCCAGTAAACCTTAATTTTGCTACCCTCTTCCTAGCCTTTGGTTACCACTTTTCTATTCTCTGATTTTGACTACTTTAGACATTTCAAATGTATTGAATCATACAGTATTCTTTTGTGACTGGCTTATTTCGCTTAGCATTACATCCTCAAGATTCATCAGTGTTGTAGTGTGTGTGACAAGATTTCCCTCCTTTTTTGTTTTAAGGCTGCTTAATATTCCCTTACCAGTATATTCCACACTTTCTTTATTCACTCATCTGTTGATGGGTATCGGAGTTGCTTCCTCCTCTTGACTACTGTGAATAGTTCTACAATTAACATGGGTGTGCAAATATCTCTTTAATAAGATCCTCTTTGAATTCTTTTGGACATATGCCTAGAAGTGAGATAGCTTGATCATCCAGTATTTGTATTTTTAATTTTTTTAAGAACTGTTTTCCATAATGTCTGCACCATTAATCACACTGTATTTGTAATACATTGTTGGGTATGATTTGTTAGTACTTAATTTAGAAATTTTGCACCTAAATTTATAAGTGAGCTTAGCCTATCAATTGCCATAAATTGCCAATTTCCATAAATTGCCTCATCTGGATTATTTCCAAAAATGAGGTTTTGCTTTTGTTAATAATCTATATTTTTATTATTTTTCTATTTCCTTACTTTCCATTGTTAATTTCATTATTTCCTTTTCCAGCTTTGTTTTTTCCTAGCTTTTTGAGATGCACATGTAACTCAGTTATTTTCAATCTTATATTTTAAATTCATTTAAATACATGCATTTCATTCTAATTAATACTAATTACCATTACCTTTCTAATTACCCTTCTAATTATAATTTCCATTGTGGTTTCCTCTTGAACCCATGAGTTACTGAGGAGAATATTTGATTTATTTTAGTTTGTGACCCTGAATTCCATTGTACAGGTAAATAAACTAAAGTCCAGAAAAATTAAGTGTCTTGCTCAAAATTGTATAGCTAATGCATGGGCTGAAATTAAGTCTCCTGATTACCACTCCTTTTTACCTTTCTAATTTCTAAATTCATATTCTTACCCTATCAGAAATTTTCCTAGAATTAAACCAATATTGCCATTAACTTATATTACACCAAAAACCCAATTTTTACTAGCCTTATACATTTTAAAAAATAGTTATCTACACCTTTTTTCTAAATATATTGGACACCGTCTCTTTGATTTTCTTATCCAGCTAGGATTTATTAATTTCTAGCCATATCATTTGGCAGAGTGCTTAGCACATATTAGGCTCTCAATAAAAAATTTATTGAGGGAATTTTTGTTTAATGAATGTTTAAAGAATATTATTAGTGCCACCTATGAGCTTTATTTTTTTTTAAAGATTTTTTTTATTTATTTACTTGACAGAGAGCAAGATCACAAGTAGGCAGAGAGGCAGGCAGAGAGAGAGGAGGAAGCAGGCTCCCCACCGAGCAGGGGGCCCGATGCGGGCCTCGATCCCAGGACCCTGAGATCATGACCTGAGCCGAAGGCAGAGGCTTTAACCCACTGAGCCACCCAGGCACCCACCTATGAGCTTTATTAAACATCAAATGACAAGTACTGAGATGAAGAAATCTTTCTAGCTTATCATAGCACGAATTCAGGGGATTAATGATAAAGATGAAATGAATAAGAAACCAGAATCACTGTTGAAATGAGCTACAACCCCATGGTCAAAAAAAAGTGGGGTGGGAGGGACTGAAATATATGGAAAAATAAAAATGAAGTATAAAGAACAAAAAACAACTTTCATTCAATATCCTATAAGAAGTAAGATTTTATTATCTCCACTGTATAAAGGGGAAAGGTAACCCCAGACAGTCCAAGTCACTTGCCCCGGTGACACAGCTAGAAGTGACAATGCTTGGATTGGAAGGCAGCTTCTGTCTGAGCTCCAGCCCATTATCTCTGCAATAAGCCATCGTCTTCTCCAGGGCCCTGTCCTCCCAGCTCTAGCCCACCCCTTGGCTGTAATTGGAAAGAGGGACATAGCTCAGAAACAAAGGGAGGGAGAGGCTGGTGGTATCAGGATCTATCTCTAGTGAACACAAAATACTTTGCTAGGGGTCAAATACTACCACATTTTTTTCTTGTCCTTGAGAATAATCTTTGGTATGGGTGGGAGGAATTAGACAATTCTGCCTTTAACATCCTGTCTACCTCTTTTTCTAACTCCTCACTAAAGCTCACAAAGGGAATCTAATGTCAGACCTGGGTCAGAGCCCAAAGCCAGAACTGAGGCCAAAGCGACCATCTTGCTGAGGACTCCGGCTGCTGCCAGAGGCTGTCCATCCACAGGAAGACTTCCCATGACAGCCCTGTCCTGAGGCAGCTGGTTCTGGTGGGCCGCTGGTAGGTATGTGTAGCGTGCATGGGGTTGGGAGTGTGTGGTAGAAAGGAGAAATCCAGGGGAGAGGTCTGACACTCTGATTTCTCTGGGAAGAGACCAGAGCTCTCTTAGTCTGGTTAAAAGCAAATCTCACTTGGACTAGAAGGGAAGTAACATCTGGATCCAGATGAAAGCTGAATATCTAGTATCTATATTGTCCAGCTCACTCTCCAACTGGAGGTTCATTTCCCTGAACTAAGGTATCTGAGCAAGTTCTGGTCTTTTAATTCAGATCAGTACCGTAATATTTAATATATTTTCCAGCATCCCTTTGTCTCTATTTTCTCAAATTAGTCAGGGCCTAATAATAATATTCTCCCACTACCTCATTAAAGTGTCATGAAGATGCAGAAATAAATATCTCCTATTTACTTTGCCGCTTAGAATACAGCTCTTTACCACAAATTATGTTGCCTTTCTAGGTTAGAAAGCTGTGGTGGGGGAAGGGTGCACACCCTCTTTTTTCCCTTTTAACTCTCTAGACTTCATTCCATTATTCTTCTTTCTGGGAAATGAGACAGAAGAACTGAAGTCCTGTCATCTTAAAAGGTTTGCTTAATGACCATCCCATGTGAACATACGCAGTCTCAGCTGAGAAGCATGATGACTGCGACCATTCTAGGCCCATAAGACTGACTCATTTATCAAATATTAAAGAGTCATTTCATAGGATGGCTTTTCCAGTCACTTCAATAGAACTGAAGCCCGAGCAATTATAAGAAAAGCAAAGAACCCTGAGGTGTTTTACTGAAGGGGTCAGTCCTCTAACCATTTGGGAGACCTGACATAATAACCTGTGANAATTTGAAAAAAAAAAAAAAAAAAAAAAAAAAAAAAATACACCATTTCCCATGGCAAATAAACATAAAGAGAAGACATTTTCAAGGGGTTGTTTTCTAAGAGTTAGTATCTAGAGCTCAGTTCTCCTCTATGGATCATATTCCCTCATTTCCAGCCTCAGGCTTCCCATGAGTTGTTAGATTAATAGACTGAACAAAGACTTATGTTAAGATGATAGAGTTCTGATAATATATCATTCTTACATGATCCCCCTTATCACATCTAAACTGACAATCAGTTTAGTTTGGCACAACATAGGACTCCACACATCTGTTGCCAGAATGTAATATTAACGTAAGATATTATAAGGTGGAGAGATTAGGACTGAGAGCAAGGTACTAGTTAAGGTCTGCATTATATACTGTCGATCCTTTTTATTTGTACTCATGGCATCTGCTCTTTGCACATTGCTAACAACACCATGCCTTTCACACGCATGGCTTGAGGAGAGAGCAATTGATCTGAGCTACTAAAGCAATGTGGGATTGTCTTCTGACCATCAGGCTAAGACCTAATAAAAATCAGCATCCCTACTAGGATTAGGACTGAATTCTAATTCAGCCTTCTATCTTGAATTGCTCACCCACCAACACAGAACTGGGTTAAGTGGGCTGCTCTGAAAGTCTGGCCCGCTCGTCAGATATTGGCAGCAAGCCATTCTCTATGGTGATGTTTGTTTGATGTTTAAAACATGCAAACTTAGCATCTTTGGTAAAGTAGAACAATAACCGTTTCTTATTCAACATAAATGATGATCCTTTTATGACCAAAAAAAAAAAAGTCAATAAGAAACTCAGTTTGAAACCAGACTTTTTTCCAATATGAATAAGAGTTCAATTATTTTCTCACTTAAGCTTTGAGAGGGCTTCTCTCTTTTTGGACAGTTTCGTATCTCCTTTCCAGTACAGATGTCTATTGCCTTCAAGGCTTTCATAGAGAATTTAATCCTTGGCAGTGAAAAGAAAGAATCCCATGGGACAAGTCAGAGGGGAGGGAGGAGGGACTAGCCAAGTTAAAGGAGGTTGATTTGAATGGAAAAATCCTTTAGTCATGCCAATGATGTGAGATTATCAAAGACACAAAGATCTTGTAAAGTAAAAACTAAGGTAAACCTCTGTCTTTCAGGAAACACATCCTTTTTCAGTAACTTAAATTGTAATGTCAATCCTACAATAGGTTATCCTTGAAAAAGACTATTACTCTCACCTTTTGGAAACCCTCCACTACTTTATAGAGTGAGTATATGTGCTCCTAGAGATCTAAGATGACCGAACACTAATTTATACTTCGCTTCAGATTTAAACTAGGTTTGTCCCAATACCTAGTGTTTGGGGAACTAAAAATAGATTCTCATCGGAACTCATCCCAGATCTTAATTTCAGCATTTATTTCCACCTACCTTCTTCCTTGACTGTATCAGTTCCTATTCTTTAATTGCAAACAACAGTAGCTACCTCTGGTAAACAAAGCAAGAAAGGAATTTATTGGGAAAATTGGGGAAGCTCTGAGGATTGAGAAGAGGAAGCTGAAGACCCAGTGGTGGAAAAGACAGACCCAAACAGCTCATGAGTCTCCACAGCCTGAATTTATCAATAGCTGCATCTGAAACAAAGGATTCTGATTCCAGGAAGAGAACATTTGACTGGTTTAGCTAGGTTCAACTCTTCGCTTAGGGGCTGGGGGAAGGTAGGGTCTCCGAAAAACAGTCCTACCAGATGGTATCCAAAAGTGAGGATGGAATTACCAAAAAGTAAATGGGGATGTTATTACTGAAAGAATGAGGACTGAAAGCTGAGTAGCTAAAGGAAGTAAACCCAAAACAACAACAAAACAAATGGGTGCCATTCTCTTCCCCTCTCCACCTCACTGTTTTATTTTCTGCTCTTTTTTATGTTTCCCTCTCTTCTTTTTTCCTCTCTTTTTTGCCTTTCTTGCCTTTTCCTTCCTCTTTTGTGATATAGCAGCTAAAATTTTTGTCATTGTTTCTGCTTTTTCCTAGAGATCCTAATATCAAATTTGTATCACCTAAACAACTGATCCTTGTGGGCAATTGGTGTTAGCAGAGTAGGAAAATATCCACACTGTTTGATTTTTGAAGACATGTTCCTGAATCTACCCTTTTTAAACCAATACCTCCTCCAACTGCTTACCATTATGGCTATAGTCTAATTGTTATAACTAAGTTCCTTTAATTAAAGCAAGGAGACTTTCAGGAATTTGTCATCGAAAGGATAATAATCTACTATTAACTGTTTCCATCTTATCATGAAATCAGTCAACCTGTTATCAAAGGAAGCCAGGGAACAGCCCACCTGACTGACATAAATGTGCCAGAGTAAAATGAGCCTTTACAATGGAGACAAAGGTTATAGGTCAGACCTCAAATCTACTTCTTTCTGGCTTTATGACTTAGTTTAATTATTTGTCTTCTTCAAGCTTCATTTACCTCATCTGTGAAAGGAGATATAATTCTTATCACATTTGGCTATTTTGAAAAATCAATAAAATTATATTTGCAAAATACTTACTGTATTACCTGGCATATAATAGGTGTGCAGTAACAGTTAAATTTCTCCTTCCTCCAACAAATATGTAATGAACACCTACTATGCCCTACACACCATGCTAGATGCTAGGCACAGGAGCAAAACAGACATGCTTCTTACCACTTGGAGGTTCCTTTCTAGTGGAAAAGAAACATATTAAGCAAAATCCAATATAGAAAGTATTGGTACCAATAAACACATTAATTAGAGGTTAACAGACAATGGCTGCTATAGACTCCATGTTTGTGTCCTCCCAAAATTCATATATTGAAACCTAATCCCCAATGGTATTTGGATGGTATTTGGAGGTGGGATGTTTAGGAGGTAATTAGATCCTGAAGGTGGACACTTCATGAATGAGATTAGTGCCCTTATAAAAGAGCCCCCAGAGACATCTGTTACCTTCTCTCCTACAGAAGGACATAGCAAAGAGATGGCCATCTATGAAGCAGAAAACAGATCCTCATCAGACACTGAATCTTCTGTATCTGGATCTTGGCTTTCCTAGCCTCCAGGACTATGAGAAATAAAACTTTGTTGTTTATAAGCCACCACGTCTGTTATTTTGTTATAGCACCCCAAATGGACCAAGACAGTGACACTCACACCACATAAATTAACTACAGATATGGACTAATTAAGAGAAGCATTCACATTCAGTAGACGAGAGTAAACTCACTGAAGATATGTGATTGACAAATTTGGGTGTTCAGGGGAAATTTTCCCATCTCTAATTTTGCTAAAAAAGATTTTTATTAAGGAAATAATATTCCTGTTTTTGCATAAGAAAAAGACAAGTCGTTTTACTTGGAGAAGTTTCAGTTGTAAGATTTTGCATGGAGAATCTTTGGAAGATTGAAATCGTGTATTTTAATGATGCAAGCATTGAACAAATTAATATATGAGCAGTAGTTGGGGAGATCAAGATCAAGAAAAAGAGACAATCCAAGAAGTTTTAGGGGAAAATGTGCTTAATGTTTGTAGTAGAGATTGCTAATTGCATACCAGTATCTTATTTCCCCTTCATTACTAAAAGTACTCCCATTTTTTTAGATTAGCCCACTGCTTCTCAGCTAAAAGTCTCCATTTCCGAGTTGCCCTTGTAGCTAGGTAAAGCCATGTGACTGGCTAGGTGATCAGAAGAAACCAGAGATGTTATGTCTTCTGAAAAGTCTGCTAAAATGGAGGGGCACTCTTTTACTTCCCTCTTTCTTCTTATGGCTGCTATCAGGAACTTTGGCACCATCTTAGGCCATAGATGAACCTTGGCAATGGAAACCATGTGGTAATGCAACAAGATTAAAAAATAAAATAAAATAAAATAAAAGCCTGGGTCCCTGATACTTGCTGCCCTCATAACATCCTTGCACTGCCTGTCTCCAGACTTCCTCCATGTAAGTGGGAAATAAACTGTCTAGTTCAAGCCACTGTTTGGGGCTTTATTTTTTAGTGTATATTGAAATTTAATGATAATTGATATATTGCTTGGATAATATGCTAAATGCTATGGGGGTTATAAAATAGACATATCACATGGCCTTTCTACTTTAGAAGTGTACGTTGAGTTGATCATTAGATTTTTGGAAAGTTATTTGAGAGCTGGAGACAATGAAGTTGGAGAGGTAGCCTGGATCCAGATTGCATAGTATCTTCTGGACCACTATAAAGTTATGGGACTTTTATTTTATTTATGGGGAGTTTCAGTGTCATCATTTGACTTATGTTTTTAAAGGATCAGATTTTTCACTTCTGGCATGGTAGACTGGGTAATTTGAACAAACACTCCCACTGAGAGCAACAACAAAAACAAAAACCTTGGACAAAATGTGAGGAAAAAAAAATTCCTTGAAGGCATTAGAGAACCAACAAGTTAATTAAGAATTACAGGGTCAAGTTCCAGGAGAAAACAAATCACAGACATAGGCTTGGCAGTTAAGGAACTTTTCCTATAGAGCCTTTACCAATCCTGGAAGAAGTGGCCGAGAAATTGAGAAATGAGTGTTTTTGACAGGAAAAAAAATTTAAATCACAAAGGGGTGGGGAATAAACCTAGTAAACCATTTAGGCTTTAAGTTGATACTTCAGTAGGCTACATTATAGAAGTAAGGGTGACCTCGGAGTCAACTGACCTTCTCAGGGACTGAATCCCTGCTTCAAATCATCTTAATCATGAAATTGGATTGTTAGAGCCCCTTGCCTATAGAAGCAAATTTCTTTAAAAACATACCACACGCAAAATAGCCACATGCACAAAGGGAGACATGATGAAATCCTAGATAAACAAGAGAAAATAGAACTAGACCCCTTGAGGCTCCATCCAGCACAGACTTCAAAATAGCTGTATTTACTATGTCAGAATAATAAAAAGACTGAGATTTTGGAAGAGAACTGAACACCTAAAAATGACCCCCCCAAAATTTATATCTGAAAAATGGAATAACTAACTAAAATTAAGAATTCAATGGAAAAGATTAATAGCAGATTAGACAAAGCTAAAAAGAGATTTAGTGAACTTGAAGATGAAGCAGAAGACAATATCCAGAATGTAGAGAGAGAAACGTGTGGAAAATACAGAACAGAGGATAAGAGACATGGAGCTTACAGTGAGAAGGTCCAAAATACATACAATTGGAGCCCCAACAGGAACACAGGAAAGAGAATGTGGCAGAAGCCATATTTGAAGAGACAATGGCTAAGAATTTTTCAAAATTTATGAAAGACATTGAGCCCCATATTCAAGGATCTCTATAAACCCAGGCAGGATAAATAAAAGAATTCCACACCTAGAGTCCATCATAGTAAAACCAAAGACAAAGAGAAAAAAAAATCTTAAAATCATCTGGGAAAAAAAAGGAGCAACAAATTTCAAAGCAACAACAAACTTATAGCTAACTTCCTCATAGACTTCTGGAAGCCAGAAGAAAATGGATAATTAATTTAAAATGCTGGAAGAAAATAACTGTCAACCTAGGATTGCACACCCAATGAAAATATCCTTCAAGAATGAAGCTGAAATAAATATTCAGTCAAGTGAATATCAATAAAATTCATATTAACAGATTCATAGTAAAAAAAATACAAAGGATATTTTTTTAGGCAGAAAGAAAATGATCACAGATAGAAGCCCAGAGATGCAAGACAGAATAAAGAGCAATGAGAAGAGTAAATATGTGAATAAGCATAAATAAATATTAACTGTATAAAATAACAATAATGTATTGTGGTGTTTTCAATAAATATGAAATTAGAATGCAACAATACCATATAAGTAAGGAGAAAACAAATAGAGTTTCAAGCTCTTACATTGTCTGGTAAAAGGGTAAAAATACCAACTAATATTATATTAGACTTTTGACAAGTTCATACTATAATCTCTGCAGCAAAAGAATAGTAAAAGAATGTATAACTAATAGAGGGAGGAAATTGGAATATTGACAATAATAAAATCAACCCAAAAGATGACAGGAAATGAGAGAAAACAGAACATAGAGAAGGAGAAACAAGTAGAAAGCAAATATTATGATGGTAGATATAAACTGAAACATATCAATAATTATATTAAATGTAAGTGAAGTAAATGTTCTAATTAAATTACAAAATTGTCAAACTGGGTAAGAAACCAAAATTCAATTACATGTTACCTACAAGACGCACATCAAGATACAAGGATACAGAAAAGTTGAGAGTAAGAGGAGGGAACACAGTATACTATGCAAACATTTTTAAAGGATCATTCTAGCTGTCATGAGGGTAATAAATAAGAACTGTGGACAAGAAAGGCAACTTGACAGGAGCATGAGATTTATTTCAAGTGGGAAGTAACAGAGGTCAAGGTATTGCAATAACTCAGATGTGTGATGAGGTGCACTTAGGTATACTAAAGCACTATAGAAAGACTACAAACATAAAAGGAAAGAATGTACTCCTAAGAATGCTGGGTGCAAGAGTTAATATCTCCCCTACTACATTTCTCCCTTTGTTACCTATATGCTATTATTAAGGTCAAACTAAAGACAAAAGAGTCCTGGCAAAAGGACAGAGGTCTCCAAGACTCATACAGAGATCCTCATCCCAGAATATATAAGAAACCCTAGGTTAGAGACCACCCCACTTCACTTTACTATTCAAATTTGCCATGGACTGCATTCATTGTAGTTTTGCTCTTGCCATGCTACTCTAAAAAGTCAAATTTTAACCCAAAGATATTCTTTCTGGAAGACCTGTAATTTTTTGGCTTCAGCAATACTGGCTAAAGATCAAGATCAAGATCCTTGAAATAACAGGACAATTCTTTCATACCCATTGTTCCTAATCCCAGCAACATGAATATTATTATCCATGGTGAATGTTTAGCTCTCAATCACCAGCACAGAATGGAGAATGTATTGTCATTAATAAGAGAGTCATCACTTAGTAGAAGAGTGAAGGGAATAAAGAAATTCTTTATAAATTCTATTCATTTTCTGGCCACATTATGAGGAATGTCAAGTTGGCTAGTTGATAACATCTTTTTTAGCTCATTTGTTACATAATATAGATGGAACGATCTGTGACACATGCATAGATGTTTTAAGCATTATTTTGTAGTGATGCTTCTTGCTTATCCTTCCATTCCGAACACTAGTATCTTGGTTCCAAAGTTATTTAGAGTCAGTTAGTTCAGATGCCTCTCAACTAAATAACATATAAAGGAATTCTTGAGGCTTGACCAATTTAAGTATAAATATACATTAGGGAAACCATAATAAAAATATACCCTGCAAGGGTTTTGGTGAAATACCCAATATATCTCATTCATTATTCCAATTAGAGAATTCTTGATTAATAAATAATGGAAAACCCTGATTTATACTGGCTTGGGAGCTCCCCTCTACTTGATGGAGTGCTGCCCGATTCATGAGCCCATTAATAAGGCCAATCAGATTGCCAATAAATAAATAAATAAACTGGCTTAAGCATAGGGAACCATTATTTCACATGAATGGAAGTCCAGAAGTAGGGGAGGATTCAAGATTGGCTGATTAATAATTCAACAATGTCATCAATGACTGAAGCTCTTTCCATTCACCCACTCTGTCAATTTCAGCAGACGTTTTCTCATTGGGTCACAATCCCCTTTCCTAAGCCAGTTATTGGCATGATGAATGGAATCACCACAGTTAACCTGTATTGACTATCTGGTGTGCGGGAAGGATAGTGAGAAGTTCACTGTAATGAACACTGGGCCAAGGCCCTACTGACAGAGGAAGCTGTTTCTCATTTCATCTCATCCACCTCCTATGCTTCTTCTGCTCCTCAACTCTGTCACTCCTGTTCCTCTGTCCACTCCAAACCGGCCATGCTAAAGTGTTTTCTTTCTGATGTGATGCCTGTAGAACATTCTCGTTCTTTTCATTTCTTTGTCTGCAGTTATTAAAAGTACAGATTTTACAACCAACTAGGGTTGCCAAAGAGGACACAGGTGAAAGAGAGCTAGAAGATTAAGAGTACATTTAGTTTGACAATCACCGGACAATGTATAGGATTATTAAATCATTATATTGTACACCTGAAATTAATATAACACTGTAGGTTATTTATTACTTTGATTAAAAAAATACAGGTTTTATATGAGAGGATCTTCATCAGTTTGATGCCTGTACCTCATTGCTTCTGTTCCTATAAGCTGGTAAGATTTGTGCAGAACTGTACCTCAAGGAGGGGGAGCTCTATTGGCCTTCTCTTTAAAAACAGGCCTACACCATCTGCCTTTAATAATAAAATTCTCTTTGCCTTACTGTGGAAGAAAGGATAGGTGCCTTCTCAAGGATATTTCATTATCCCCCAAAATATGTTCCCTGTGTTTATTATTATTATTATTATTATTAATTTTGGTATACCATTTGGAAATGTACTCTTTGGCCTCAGTAAATACAGCTACAACTAACCAGTGGCTGCCTCATTGAGGTTTTGTTGTCGAACTGTTTTACGTCCACTTATGTATGGATTTTAAAGACAAAGTGGTTATATTTCTTATTGTCTCAATAAATTATAATTATATAAGATTATCAAATTATATGACTTGAAGGCAGTTAGGTCAAATTGTAATTATTTTTCATCTAATTATTAATAAAGTTTGCCTAGAAATAAAAAATCATTTTGGGGATGCTTGGGTGGCTCAGTTGGTTAAGCGTCTGCCTTTGTCCTTTGGCTCAGGTCATGATCGAGTCCCTTGTTGGGCTCCTTGCTCACCAGGGAGCCTGCTTCTCCCTCTGCCTGCAGCTCCCTCTGCTTGCATGCTCTCTCTCTCTCTGACAAAGAAATAAAATCTTTTAAAAAATCATCATTTTTATTACTTAATAAATAATAAAAATAATTTTTATCACTTAAATAATAAAAATAATTTTTATCTCAGCAAATAAGCTGAAACTGGACAGTTTTCTCATATTTTGTATTTTACTTTATATATGATGCTACACCTATAAGAAATTAGTTAATGAGAATTTTTTTAACCTAGAATATAATGCCTCTCAACCTCTTCAAGGAAACATATTTCCCCCAAAATGCTTCATAGTGTGAATTTAGGTCTGAAGACAGGAAGAAAAGCTTCTAAATTCAGAATAGGTCAAGAGAGTTTCTTTTTTATTGTCCCTTTCCACTTGTACTGTCTGTAGTCATTATTCCTTTTCCATTGTCCCTTTCTGGAAAGCAGAAAAAACACTGCTTCCCCTTAGGCCCTCAGGGAGACTAGGTTTAATTAAAGTCTGAAAAGCACATTTGAAAACGAGGACTATTAAACCAGAAATAATTTGTGAAGTGTTTGACCCCAATCTGCGTAACCAGTAGTTGAAAGAGAGAAGAAAAAAAAGTAGAATAAGAAAAAGAAAGAAATGGGGGAAATATTAAACCTAATGGTCAGTTACAAGTGCAGTCAGGGGGGCGCCTGGGTGGCTCAGTGGGTTAAAGCCTCTGCTTTCGGCTCAGGTCATGATCTCAGGGTCCTGGGATCGAGGCCCGCATCGGGCTCCCTGCTCAGCAGGGAGCCTGCTTCCCCCTCTCTCTCTGCCTGCCTCTCTGCCTCCTTGTGATCTCTCTCCCTCTGTGAAATAAATAAATAAAATCTTTAAAAAAAAAAAATATATATATATAAAAAAAAAAAAAAAAAAAAAAAAAAAAAAAAAAAAAAAAAAAAAAAAAAAAAAACAAGTGCAGTCAGGGGTGGGTTTCTCTGGGCACCAGTTGGTGGGAAGGGATGTGAAGTCCTGTTGGCCATTCATTAGCTGTTGTTCTGGAAAACCCAAATTAAACATTCTTATAGAAGTACATGGTCATCACATGTAATTGAGTGAGTCCTGCATAGCAGTAAAATCATCACGAACAAAAAGCTTTTGCACTCACATCACGTGCACGTGCAAGGCAGCATTCCACGCCACTCAGCCTCTTGAGGGAGGCTAATGAGGTAGTCATCTCCTGTCGTGGGCCATGTCTCTGGAAAGGTCTATGTCTTCTTGTCTTCCTCCATCTGAGATGCTACATGCCATTTCTTGGAAATTTGTTTCTTGTGCTATTGTCTATTTTTGTTTGCTCTTTGATTTTCTAATTGTTTTCCACTCTGCATGGAAGTTAAGCCTCAGAATTAATTTATCAAGCAGAATATCCATTAGTGGGATTACCACTTGAGAGCTGCCCAATTTTTCAGTATATTCATCAATCTGTTAATTGAAGAGTTGGCAACCACTGTACTTGAAGTCACTGTAGTATTGAACCCAAGGAAGATGCCATTATCAGATGAAATTTTCTAACCACAGAGGTTGATATTCAGATTTCATGTTAGTCATTGGTAGCCAGTGCATACTGAAGGATCCTGGAAACTTGGTTTATGATTCCTTTTTTAGATTTGACCTTTTTTTTTTTACTTTTAAAAATTTATTTATTTTAGAGACACAGAGAGAGAGAGAGAGAGAGAGAGAGAGGGAAGAGCAGAGGGAGAGAGAGGGAGGAGCAGAGGGGACAGACCCCTCCCTGAACGTGAGCCCGATGTGGGCTCGATCCCATAACCCTGAAGTCATGACCTAACCCAAAGTCAAGAGTCAAATGCTTAACTGACTGAGCCACCCAGGCACGCCTGGGTTTGACCGTATTTTAAGAACAGTCACAACCTGTAGTTGGCAACTTTTCATTGGCATTATATCCTTGTCTGCTATCCAGGACTTAGCTTAAATTAACAAAGATATTAATAAGCAAGAAAGTAAGTAGAAGTAAAGGGCAATCATGAGGTAATACACAGTTTAGAAGAAATTATCTAAAACAGAGATTGCCCTGTGTTCTAATTGTTCCTGAAGTGTCATAAAGTTGAAGTTGAGACTAAAGTGAAAGTTCAGAAGTCCTTTGCTCTACTAAATATTTTCTACTCTATCCCACTTTAAAGCCAAGGGAATTAGGATTTTCAAAACTTAACCTGAGGGTTTTTATTTTTCTGCTTTACATTAAAACGCTCTCATCTCTCACTTTACTATTGATACCTAAAAAACTGATACAGCTCACATGAAACAGCCCTTTGTGAATTATTTACCCTATGAGGAAAGAGAATATTCCTAGTCTACACAGATGTACACCTTATAGCACCTGATTTAGTACCATATGCCTTAGGGACATTCATAAAGTATCAGCAAATGTCAACAAAATATCCATGGTAAGGATAACAAATGACAAAATGCTGTAGAATTTGTATAAGATTCTACATGATCTATCTGAATTCACCTTAGAATGATGGTTAGAAGGAAGATGGTATCATCCTTCCTCTTTAAATCTGCAAGAGAAATCTTAAAAGACTATTTATAAAGTTTTGAAATCTTGTGAGCATTTTAAGCACACAAGAGCAATTAACACTATTCCCATATTCCTATTTACTTCCCATATACACCAGAGACCAAAAGTCTCTAAGAGGCTAGATAAGAACCAAAAAGAACCATAGGGCACAAATGTCACCAGAGATAAGTTAGTGAGTCTCATAAAAATCCAATTTTATTTCTGTCCAAGGAACACTTCTAACTATGTGAATTTGAAAATAATTGTGAAGTCAACAGAGGAGTATTAATTGTCCAAGTTAATTAGCTGAATTTTCTCTGGTTTAACCCTTATTTTTTAGGCTAGAACATGTTTATATCCTAATGAAGTCTCTCTACTGAAATAACTGGCTCTAACAAATTACTTACGAAATCGAAGACTTTATTCTAAAAAACGACAGGCACATGGTTCCTGGGTTTTCCCCACTTAAATTGTGCCACACAAAAGGGAAAAGAGTATCTCCCTGGTTTACAAAATAAATAGTTCCCCGTTCCCCAGGAAAAAAACGAAGCTGGAAACACGCAGTGTCAAGAGCAGTGACAATCCGTGTGTAACTGAGACACAAAAATTCTGGCTTGTTTTTCCACTTGCAACACTGACTTATCTCACAAGATCCTTACCCTGCTGGTCTCCTGGCTCAATCAAATGCGGTTCTTTCCACTTGTTCAGATATAGTGGCATAAGCTTAAGGCCTAAAAGTGCCAAACAGGAACCATGGCAACCTCGAGCGATGACAAGATTAACACATCTTGAACAAAAATGGAACTCCTCCTTTCGGCTTTTAGCCCCTAGAGGAAATATTTACATCTTGGATTTCGATCCTATGAATGCAAATATTGTCTAGTTATTTACAGGGTGTAACACATTGCATTTCCATTGTTATCTCAACCAAAATAGGTCGGTGACTAGGAAAACAAACAATTGCAGGGAGGCAGGCAAGAGTGCCATATATTTCAGGAAGGATGAGAACAGCCTAGCCCAAGCTTCGAGTTTGTCTAAAAGAGGAATAAGAAGAGGTCGGAAAAGCAGATGGGAGAGATTACAGAGAGCCTTGAACGTCAGACTGATCAAGGCAAAAAACATTAGTGAAAGTTTATACAACACTGAGGGTGCATCAGGCACAATGCCTAGACTTGACATGGGTTCTTTCCTTCATCCTTCACAACGAGGGCTGTGGATCAGTCGGTTTGCACTGTTACCATGAGAACGATTTGCCCCCTTTCACAGAGTTTGGAGAACTTAGATAATTTGCCCAAGGTTACAGAGCTGGGAAGTGGCCAAGCTGATATTATAATCAGGTCACTCTGACTCCCTAAGGTGAGCTCTTGGACCTCCAAGAGTTTGGGTTTTTTCTGACAGGTTTGGGAGTCTAAAAATAAATTGTCAAAATTATGTATGCCAGAAGGATCAAACAATTCGGCAAAACTTATTACGAAAAACGACTATCTTCTTTTCTTGTCCCCACCATTATTTTTTTTCCCTCCCAGAGACAATTTTAACTCTGATTCTTTCTCTTTTTAAATTCACCTCCAGGGGCGCCTGGGTGGCTCAGTCTGTTAAGCCTCTGCCTTCAGATCAGGTCATGATCTCGGGGTCCTTGGATCGAGGCCCATGTGGGGCTTCCTGCTCAGCAGGGAGTCTGCTTCTCCCTCTCCTTCTGCTGCTCCCCCAACTTGTGTTATCTCTCTGTCAAAAAAAAAACATAAGTTCACCTCTAAATCTTTAAATAACATTACTGGACTGCAACTGAAGTAACTACTTTTTCTTGATATTTTTTAGTATTACATATTATCTATTTTTATTATGCAAGATCAGGATTCAGCTGTCTTCCTCCACTTCCCTGCCTGCATCATACACATACATCCTCCATGCAAACATGTGATTGTGTTAAGCCAGATATTTACCTTGTTTTCACTAGGTAAATACTATTAATAATTGAACCAAGTGGTACTAACTGATACTACTTTTCCTTTCTTCAATAACCTTTTGCTTTTCCTGGACCTAATATATATATTTCTAATTATTTAGTTTTGTGCCCCCAAACAGTCCCCCAAGAGGTGTGACTCTCTTCTTAATATGTTCAAATACACCAGGTGCAGTGATCAATTTCATCCTCGTGGAGACATCTGTCTCAGGATACTCTGACCTAATTTAATTTGGAAAGGACTGACTACTCTCTCCATCCCAGATGTGTCCAGGGATCTCCCTTCATCCTGCTAAGTATTCTCTTTGCCTCTCTCTCTCTCTCTCTCTCTTTAAAGATTTTATTTGTCAGAGAGAGCATGGACGAGCAGGGGGAATGGCAGGCAGAGGGAGAAGCAGGCTTTCCCCTGATCAGGGAACCCAACTCAGGGCTTGATCCCAGGACCCTGGGATCATGACTGAGCCGAAGGCAGTTGCTTAACCAACTGAGCCAGCCAGGAGTCCCTGCCTGTCTCTTTTGTTAGTGTCCTGGATTCCCAAATCTCCCCTCCTCTTCTTCCTTTGTTTACTCCTTTTCCTGGGGAAGTACATCCTTCACAACTTGCTGAGAAAAAGTGGTTGGGAAGTGAACTTTAGAAAACTTTTATTTATAAAAACTTCATTTTCTACCCTTACATTTGCTAGGTTTGGTAGGAAATAGAATTCTGGATAAAAATATCATGTGTCCCCAGAGTTTTGAAGGCATCGTTTTATTGCCCTCTGTTGATGCCATCGAGAAGCCTGAAGTCAGTCTGATTCTTGATCATTTGTATGTAATCTATCCATCCTACCCACCCAAAGCTTTACTCTCTTATCTTTGGTTCCTTAAATTTCATAATGAAGTTACTTGGTGTGGATGGATATTCATCTGCTGGGCTGGGAGTTTGGTAAAGTTTTTCAATCTGGAAACTTATAACCTTTTAATGCTCAGAAATGTTTTGAATTAGTTCTTTGATAATTTCTCCTCCTCCATTTTCTGTTTTCCTTCTGGAAATCTTACTTAGATTCAATCCTCCGAAAATGACCTCTTTTCCTCCCTTGTCAATTTTCCATCTCTTGTCATTTAGTTTTACTTTCTTAGAGATTGCGTCAACTTTATCTTGTAACCCTCTTACTGAGTTTTCAATTTATAATTTTGATAATTTCAAGGAGCCCCTTTTTGTCCTCTGAAGCCTCCCCCCCAATAGTTTTTCTTGTTACATGGTCAAATTGTTGTCTTTTATCTCCCTAAGAATCTAAATGATAGTTTTTTTGTTGTTTCCTTCTCCCTAAACTTTTTGTTTCCTCTAAAGGACTTCCCTCAGGTGTCTACTGATACTTGACTAACCGTTCTTTCTTTAGCATGGAACATTTAGGCAATCTTTTTATTTTTATTTTATTACTATTTTTCTTAAGTAATCTCTCCACCTAACATGGGTGGTATTGGGGCAATTTGGTTGAGCAGTTTCATTGGGGAGTGCAAGGGCTAAATTTTATGTGTCACCTTGGCTAGGCTTGGCGTGGCCCTGTTGTTCTCAAATACTACTCTAGACATTGTTGTGAAGTCATTTCACAGATGTGATTGTCATCTACCATCAGTTGACTTTACAGGAGATTATCCTGAATAATGTGGGTGGACCTCATCTAATAGGTATAAGGCCTGAAGAGCAAAAAGTTTCCCAGAGCAAAGTAATTCTGCCTCCAGACTATAACAAAGAAATCCTGCCTCAGTTTCCAACCAACCTATTGGCTCAACCTACAGATTTTAGAATCAAGACTGCAACATTAACTCTTGCCTGAATGGCCAGCCTACTGGACTGCCCTGTGGATTTAGCATTTTCTGGCCCCCCACAATTGCATGAGCCAATTCCTTAAAATAAACCTCTTAATATAAACATACATATATCCTATTGATTCTGTTTCTATGGAGATCCCTGACTGGCACAGGGAGCCTCTGGTTGTCTGTATATTTAGGCTTTGCCTTTTGGGCTAATCAGATTTCTTTAAAAAGACTCTTACGGTCTCTTGACTAAAATGGCAGCCTGACTACCAGTGGGATGAGAAGCTGCAGGATTTTTCTTAGTCCTCTGATTTCACTGTAGTACCCCAAACTTAAACTGTAATGAAACTCTGATTTATCTTCTCCCAAGAATAAAAACCCCTTTCCTGAAAAATTATGACCTTCACATGGAGGAAGAGAAGACATTACCACCTGAACCTCCAACTCCATTCATTTCCCACGTTAACTTAGAAGTTCTTGAATATATATTCTAAATGTATTTTAAGAGTTATTACCTTGTAAATTAATAAAAAGATTTGATGAGTTTTGGCAGAATTTCTGTTCTATTTTGGCTTCTCTAAGAAAATAGCACCCATTTCCCTCATTCTCGACACTCACTGTCACAAAAATAGAACCCATCAGCTACCCCCCAAAACCTCTTCATTACTTCTCCTAAATTCACGGGGGTCTCTCAGTCATTCTGTCCCAAGCTCAACAATGCCTTTTTTCTTTCTTTTATCAGATGGTCAACAAGTTCCTTCCTTTCCCTTTTTTAAAGGTTTGGCTCTTTCTTTTCATTCTCTTTGCCACAATTGTATTTCATACCTTTGATTTTTCTCTTGTACTCTCCTGACTCCATGACTTAACATTTCTGACCCTCTAGTTTTTCCTGCATTTTACAGATGATCTTGGCTTCTCAAAATAATGTTTTTACCATGCTGCTCTCCTTTGCAAATACTTGCATATTAACGTCTTTTTTAAAACGATGAGCTGAGCCCATGTTTTCTTCAATTTCTTTACTACGCCCCTCGAAAAGGACAGCAAAAGGTTAAAAATAAATAAATGTAAAACAGGCACACACCCGTGAGGACAAACATCATCAACATTTTGAAAACTGTAAAGCAGATGGATGAGTGATAACTGTAGACTTGTGAAAAGCAAATCCCAAACCTGCAGTGAGAGAAGTCTGGAAATGACCTGATTTATACCAGATTTTGGTCTTCTTTATGGATCCTGGCTCACAGCTCCTAAAACCCTTGGAATTTCCTGTGATAAGAGAGAGGCAGGTGTCTTTTGTTATGTTAATGAAGTGACTTTTGGAACCCTTTTAGGTAAACTAAGGATGGGGTCTGGTTGTCCATAGAACTAACCCCACCCCAAGTCCTACCTCTGGGGTGTGGGTAGGGTTGCTGGAGATTGAAACAATCAATGCCAACTATTTAACCAATTTTACCTATGTAATGAGGCCTCCATAAAAACCCGAAGGATGAAATTCTGAGAGCTTCCAGGTTGGTGAACACATGGAGATTTGGGGAGAATGGAGAGGGTGTGGAAACTCCACATCCCTTCCCACATACCTTGTCCTCCGCATCTCTTTCTTCTGGCTGTTCCTGAGTCCTATCCATTTATGATAAACGGGTCATCTCATAGGTAAAATGTTTCTTTGTGTTTTGTGAACTGCTCTAGCCAATTAATCAAACCTGAGGAAAGGGCCATGAGAGCCTCTGATCTATAGTCAGTCAGTCAGAATCACTGGTGACAATCGGAGCTTTGACTAGCATCTGAAATGGGTGGCGGTGTGGGGAGGAAGTGTTGTAGGACTGAGCCCTTAACCTGTGGAATCTGATGCTGTCTCCAAGTAGATGGTGTAAGAACTGAGTTGAATTCTCAAACACCCTGCTGATGCCTGAAAATTGCCTGGTGCTATGTTGGAAAGATGCTCTCCCCCACCTCCACCCCCATGCTGGAATTGGGTCCAGGAACCTAAAGTAGTACTGTAATGCTCTGTATAAATTAGGATTGCTTTTAGCTGCAAGTAAGAGTATTCCTAGTTAAAAGTGGTTCAAATGAATGGGTGTTTCTTGTTTTCTGTGTAGCAAGTCTGGTGGTGGTTCAGGGCTTGGCTCACCAGCCCAACAATGAGGAAGTCTCTGTCCATGGTTTTCTTGGTTCTTCACTTATACTTATCTCCTCATAGTTGCAAGATGCCTGTGGCTCCACCAGATGTCACATCCACATTCAAAACAAGTAGGAAGAGAAAGGGGCAAGTGGTATACTCAAGTCACTTTCCTTTTATCAGGAAGGAGAAAGACTTTACAGAAATTCCACCCTCCTCGGAGCTCTACTTAGATCTCATTGGCCAAATCTGGAGTACATGGCCAAACTAGCTGAAAGAGAGGATGGGAAAGCTGAAATACCATTGTCATGTGTGTGTGTGGAAAAATCTTGATCCATTGCTCTGGCTGTGAACATTATCGTCCTGAATAAAACTGGAATTCTATCAGCAAAGAAAAAGAGGTTGGGTAAGCAAGCAAGAATTTGCTTCATCCTCTGCAGTGGAGGCATTGGTCACATTCCTAACCTGTCCAATGGCAGAGGAAGAAATTCTAAGGTCTACATTGCTCCTCAGAGCCATCCCATTAATAAACAATTATTGAGTCGGACCATTTTCCTGCATGGTGCTAGGCACTAGATTCTGGGAGAAACAACTGTCAATTCCTAGCAGAACTGAAATAGTGCCTGTATACAGTGGCTAGCAAAGTGCAAATATTTGTTTCATAATGCATGACCACAGCAACTCTGATGCTATAATTATATAAAGCAATGAAAAAACATTATAGTATGAACTGAGTATTTTTCCCTTTTCCACTTAAAAAATACCTCTACATTCTCTGTCATAGTCTATGATGTGCCAGAATCTAGAGCAGCAGCATCCAACAGAAATTTCTGCAAAGACAAAAATGTCCTATATTTTTGCACTGTCCAGTGTGGTAGCCACTGACCACATGTGGCTATTGAGCACATGAAATGTGACAAGTGCAATTGAGAAACTGTATTTTAAACTTTTATTTTTTAATTAATAAAACTTAAATTGAAGTAGCCACATGTGGTTAGTGGCTACTTATTACTGAATCAGACAGTGCAATTTAAAGGGCTTCAGTGTTACTAGTTCTGTAAGTAAAATAAGTAATACTAGTAAAAAGAATCTGATGGGAATCCATTTCCTTCACTTGCACTGTTATTGGGACAAACTGAGATCACCTTAATTCTTCCCTCTAATATTCTCAATATATATGCATGATTGCTTTTCAAATGAAATTATTTTATCAAACCTTTCAAGCTTAGAATTAATTACTTACAGATGACAAAAGTAGGTAACTGAGATCTGATAAGAAACATGAATCTGGCTTATGCATTTTTTACTTATATGAAATTATAACTGTTTTTATATGATTATATACAGATTCCAATACAGCTGTTAGTCCCTGTGTGGGAAGATTATCTTCCATTTACACTAAACATACACATGGATTCTCCATCAACATTGTTGAATTCCTCCTGAATGATGCTTGCTCGCACCCTCTACATTTGGTACTTAACTACTTATTACTCTGTAAAATTTATTGAATAGCTGTTTGCATTGCCATCTAAATATCATTTGGTTTTTTCCCTTCTAAATGTAGGGATGCTTCATCTCCCCAATTTTCTATCCCAAGCTTCCTGTGGGCAAGATACATTTCAGATTTTGATGGGGAAAAAACATGGACTTGGAGTCAGGTTATGGAAATTTGGATAATCGTTTTGAGCCTCAGATTTTTTCATCTGTGTAATAGGAATAATAAATACTGATTTCACGAAGTTCTTGTGGGCATCAAATAGTGCATGTGAAGTTCTTGGTGATTGCCAAAGCACCATGTCACCCCTCCATACTCTATTTCTTTGTGTCCTTCACAGCCAAACCACAGTAAAAGCTAACTGAATATTCATTGACTGAGTGATGAATGGATGTAGAAGGCAGAAAAATTATAGTTTTCAATGATTTTTTTTAAAACAGCAACTATCTGAGGTGGCTGAGGCCACTCATGTGCACGAGTCCTGTCGTTTCTTTACCAATTTCATGACCTCTATCCCTGAGGAGATGATCACAAGCCTGGAGGAGATTTTAAGGGGTGTGTCTGGTAGATTACCCACAAGCAGCAGAAGATGTACCTTCCTTAAGTGGTTTGAGCAATAACAGGTTTACCACATCCATCACTAGAACTCTATAGCTTACCTATGGCTTACCATAGTGGCACTATGATGGCATCAAGGACCTGGCTGCTTTCCTTCTTTCTGTTCATCAGCTTAGCACCCCAGTGTGTGGCCAGTGTCTCCTCCCCTGGCTCCCAGGGATCACAGCAGCTCCAGGCCTCACGTGCTGGAATCAAGATGTCCTCTTGTGCAACTTTTTTTTTTTTAACTAATGAGGAAAAGCTTTTCCAGACTTTCTGCAGCAGACTTACCCTCAGGTAAGGACTGGGTCAAGGCACCAATGCCTAAGCCAGTTACTGGCAGAGAAGAGACTATTGTGATCTCTTCTGATTAATGTTTCACGCCCCAGAGCTGCAGAGCAAACACATAGTGGGTGAGAGTGATTGTTGGGTAGACAATGCACAGTGTCTACCACAAGAGCGACACCCATTATTCTTTGCTAGCCATGCTGAACCTTGACTTTCTACTGATGGGGCTCCAGGGGGACCTCAGACATGGGAAAGCAGCTCTTACCTTTATCTAGGCCTACAGGTGTAACGGGCAGAGGAGAAGAGTTTGTACATCTTACCTCTTAGCTTCCATTGTGCTCCCTGGGAGGAAGGAGTCTTTGGCTTTAAGTCCACTTTCCAGCTTTTCTGGGTCTAGGCAAAGAAAAGATGAAAGAGGGAAAATTGGGAACTACTTGAGAGTGAAGGCACCTTAATACCATCACTATCACCTTTGTTGTCATTGTCATTATTGCTACTATTATTGGGGGCCCTTATGAGATTCCCACTTGTGATGCCACTATTTCCTGTTGGGCAGAATCACCTAGGTCAACATGGTCTTTACCCTTGTTCTAAAGGTGCACATTTAACAGAGGATTTTTGCATGAAGGACTCGCTCCCATGGGCATTCAAGATGCTTTAGGGGTCTAGGCACACCTATGGGGCAAGCTGGGAGTTTTGCTGAGTCCCACCCACAGCCCACTCCATAAGTTGCAATCCTTTCCTTTCTCCCACACAGATCAGTGGCTCATGATACCAGAGCTGAAAGCTACTGCTTTGGGATTTACAACCCAAAAGAATTAAAAATGCAGATAAAAATTCTGGCAACATAGAGAGTAGGATTTTTTTTAAGTGAATAGAAACATTGAGCAGTTGTTTTATGTGCTGGTCATAAGCAGGTGCCTATGTGGAAGAATTGATGAGCGTAGGGTACCTCTTGGAATATGAGAAATGTCACTTCCCAAATAATTCCAGAAATGTCTATTTGTGAATATGTACTCCATGCTCTTAGACTGATTGATAATCTTTGGCATCAGTGACTAAGTCACTCCAAAAATTGCTGGGTGTGTGTTTATATTAAAATAAACAAAATTCATTTCCCTACCCCCTTGTACCTTACTCTTCTTATTTCTTATTTAAGTACAAGTTAGCTTGGGGAGGGGAGATCTACCTTACTGAAGAAAATATTTGTTATATTTGTCCTATTAAAATGTCAGATTTATCCATTTAAAAATTATTTGCTTAAGTATAGAATGGGTTTGGTACAATGCTCCTTGCACTGTATGCAATTAATAAACACTTAAAAATTATAAATAATAAAATTAAAACAAGTTCCTAATTGGGAATCAGTCTGTGTTGGTACAATAACTATATTTGATATAACTATGTATTACAGGATTTTTTTCTAGCATGTCTTCACTCCCAGATACACACACTGTACCACAAGCAAAATGGAGAATAGGAGTTCCTTAAAAATTGGAATGAAAACAGAAAATTTATGCAATATGGTGTAAAAACTTCATAAATAAAATTATTTTTATTCAGCTCGATTTTTTCCCCCTATGCTGTGGGTCAAATAAGAAGCTGTTACCAGGTAGAGACAGAAACCCTTTGTTTGAGTTCATGGTAGAAGAGTGGAGAGTGGGAAATTTTTTTGTCCTCTTGAGACAGGAAGAGTATTCCCTTCATGACTACCCTTGCTACTGTCACTCTGTGGTTCATCCTACTCCTCAGTGCCCAGAGGGAGCCATTGACCTTAGGAGTGGTGGTGCCACTTCTTTGGTAATGTCTCTGAACCCTGAAAGATTTACCTCTCCTGTAATACCCCCCAACACCTGGGTAGCACAGTGTGTGTGACAATGAAGGGACCCAACATGTACCAGAGTGGCATAAAGATTATTTCAAGATAAAAACATCTGAGCAAACAGCTGCCACAGAAAGAATCCTTATCAGGGTGCCTGGGTGGCTCAGTCGGTTAAGTGTTTGACTCTTGATTTCAGCTCAGGTCATGATCTCAATGTTGTGAGATTGAGCCCTGCATTGGGCTCCTCGCGTGGAGTCTGCTGGAGATTCTCTCTCGTCCTCCCCCTCCTCCCTTCCTGTTCGTGCTCTCTCATACTCTCTCTCTCTCAAAAAAAAAGGGGGGGGGAGAGAGAGAGAGACCTTAACTTAAGCAGGACCTCCTGAAAAACACAGCTCGTATTTCCCCTCTCCAGGAGATTCACAGCCAGAAAGCAGTCTAATATTATCACCTAGATGAGTAATTGCTTAACAGACTTTACCTGAAATTGTCATACTTTCCATCTGTTTTCCCAAGAAGCCCCTTCTCCCCACTCCCTTCTTCCCATTTAGTATATAAGGTATTCTGGGAGTCATTTGATCTATAGGTCCCTGTGAATGTAAATAAATGTCTTTTTTCTCCTGATAATCTGTACTCAGGTTAGAAGAAGAAAAGGTTTTCCTCCCCGCAACATGACCTCACTTAATGCTTACAACAACCCCGTTGTATCTCCATTTGCCTGGTGAGAAAATTGAGCCTCAGAAAGGTTTAGAAATTTTTCCTAGGGTCACACAACAGTTTAATGGCAGAGATGGGGTTTAAATGCTTATGACTTGAAAAAGGAAAAATATTGCCCATTTTTTCCGGTCTCCTAAGTACCCAATGATGTCGTCCTAGAAGCCAGGTGAGTGGTTTGATTTCCCTCTTTCCCTTGGATGCCTGCAGCAATGAGGGCAGAGCTGCAGAACGCAGTTGGAGGCAGTTGGGTCCAAGACAACACAGTGAGAGTTTTCAGAAGGAGCTCATCTGAAGTATAAGTACCTGTGGTCAGACTACAAAGTGAGAAGGAAGAGAGAAGAAAGATGCCACACGCTAAGTATGGTCATGCACCAGCTTCGAGGCCCCGAGCTTCCCCTGAGAAATTGTTCTTGAACCCGCAGTTCACAACCTTATTCTCACTATGACTCCCAATGCAGGTGAGGTGCTTGGGCACCAAACCCTGAGAAGAAGAGCCGTGAAGTGATTTCCTATTCTTCCTGGCCCACTAGTAACCCCCTCCATCCTCAGTCTCTCCCCCAGGGACACTCATTGGAATAGACAGGAGTGAGAAAGACATTATTTCAAGAATAACCATTCATGGGCTCACATGTATTCCATAATAATAATGGTTGCTACTAATACAACTAGAACTTTATTGGTAGTATTGTGTTGTGACACATATCCTGCAACTGATCTCCACACCCCAGGTTGTCTCAGCTAACTGGATTATAGAAAGCCAGTGGTTTGGTCCACCAGAAAAGTGCCTGTTTGCACTGGGACTGATCCAGTACTCTAAAAAAGAATAAGTAGCCATGTAGTGTAGCCGCCATGCCTTGTCTCCTCACTTTATCTGTGTTTCTCAGATCTGATCTCTCCGGGTTTATTTTAGCTCTTGCTCCTTCTCACCTTGGCAGGCAAAGATGAACACCAGCGTGGAGAAGCACTACTATGCACAGAGCTTTTACCTGCTTTGCTAGTCTTGAATATGGGAGAAAAATTCCAGCCCCCAAAATGAAGTTATCAAGCTACCAACATATACCTGTGAAACAAAGATCAGATTTCAGTAATAAAGAGGGAAACTTGGGAAAGTCTTAAATTAAGTGACGGCTTCTGTGGCCCTTGGGGCTGCCTCTGCACAGGCAGTTAATCATCTGCCTGAACAATCAAATCAATACCCATGACCTTTCCATCAGCCGTCTTTCTCCTGCTGTTTCTCTGCTCCTCCTACAGTCAAAAGGAAGATAATGGTATCATTTCCTTTAGAAAATAACCATGAATATGAAGCCAGTTCATAAATGATTTGTTATTAAAATGAAATCCCTTAGGGAAATTATGTTTAGAGATCAAAATTATAAAGCTGATATTTGGCATTATTTATGGCTTACAGCATCTTCACGTGTGCCTGTCGATCTGATCTATTATAGTTTCGGTTACATTGTCTCATAGAGAGTACCGAATAAATTTCTTCTGGAAGAAGCAAAGTGTTCATTTCTGTATCCTGGATGTGCTGAGACAGGAAGGGTAAGTTAGCTGATTAAATTTTCACAAGTCAGTTCACTGAGCAAAATATCTAGTATCCTCCAGAGCATATTAGAGTAATATCTCTATTGACCTGCCCTGAAATTAAACTCAAAATACTCAAAATTTGGGTGACTTTCTAAAGTTCTTTGATATCCTTGAAAGCTGAAATAGACTCTGTTAGATAGTTGTTTCTCAGGGGCATCAAGAATTCATTATACCTGCAAAGAGGCCCACACTGTTGGCCTTCTCAAGTTTCTCTTCGAAGAAACAATAAACAATCCCTCCCTGAAAAGAGGTAAGAATGAGTTTGCCTCTCAAGTTCAAAGGAGATGGGAAGTGTGAGGTGAGGTCAGGCAGCACTATGGCAAAGTTGGTGGCTGAACTTGAAACCCATCCAACAGATATGTGTCAATGTTGACTGCACTTAAAAGGCAGACATCCCAAGCCTACAGGTCCTCAAATTTCAGGGAAATTGAAGTGCTTTCCTTATTTACCTTTAGCAATTCACTGTTTTAATAGCAGCATGAAACTCTCCTATGACTAAACCTTTCTTGGCCAGGAACAACCACGGCTGAGTGGATAATCCTCTATTGAAACAGGGGCTGGTCACCTATTTTGTGATTTTCCAGGTGCTTTCCTCAAGGAAACCTTCCTTGCACTTCCATCAGGAACGAATACCCTAGCTCACCTCTAAGCACGCAGGGTTGAGTGTTGGACATGCTGAACTTGACGTTTCACGAGACTGGGTTAGACATGGAAAGCAGCAGTTGAGTATAGGACTGAAATTCAAAAACAGGTTAAGACTGAAAATGTAGGGCGCCTGGGTGGCTCAGTGGGTTAAAGCCTCTGCCTTCGGCTCAGGTCATGATCTCAGGTTCCTGGAATCGAGGCCCACATCGGGCTCTCTGCTCCTGCCTCTCTGCCTCCTTGTGATCTCTCTCCCGCTGTGAAATAAATAAATAAAAATCTTAAAAAAAAAAAAAAGACTGAAAATGTAGACCGGAGCTTTGTGCTAAAGATGGAGATGTACTGCTACCGTATATACTGTTCAGGTCTCCCATCCGGAGAACCTTCTGTGATGAACATAGTTGGCAGAGAACTTTCTGCTCCTTCACTGCTGCGCACTGCAGCTCTCCCTGAGCCCCACCTCCCAGGACCTCTCCTGCCCCCAGTGACTGAGCGCAGGACACCCTGGGGGATTTCTCCAACACAGAATTTCTCAGCACCACACTGCAATCGAAGGTTCTCCCTACCTGATCCTCCTCTGCCCTCACTCTTCTTTCACAAATGCATGATTGGCATGTGGGTTCCAAGGCGCTCCCTCTCTCCTGTATCCCCTCCAGGCATTTTTCCCGAGTAAGTCTCTTCCACATCCTGTTCCGATTTGGTGTCTGCTTCTTGGTCTGAACCAACCCAGGTGTCATCCATATATAGGTAGGCAATCATTAAAACCTGGAAGTAAATTAGATTTATCTGGGGGAACATACACATAAGATCAAGATAAATGAATTGTTAAAATTAATCGAAAAGGTTGAGGGGAAAGCTAACATTTAGGTGCTGAAAGGAGGGGTTTCTGGGGCTTGGCTCCCTGGATTGGACTCAGGCCCCAGCTGTTACTAGTGTGTCACTCTGGGCAGATGGCTTAGTATTTCTTTTCTTTTTTTTTTTTGTTTTTTAAGATTGATTTTATTTATTTATTTATTTGACACAAACACAGAGAGAGAGAGCGAGAGGAGAAACACAAGCAGGGGGAGTGGGAGAGGGAAAGCAGGCTTCCTGCCGAGCAGGGAGCCTGATGCAGGACTCAATCCCAGGACCCTGGGACCATGACCTGTGCTGAAGGCAGACACTTAACAACTGAGCCACCCAGGTGCCCCTGGCTTAGTGTTTTTAAGCCTCAAATTTGTTGTGAATAAAAGGGAGAGAGTATAGTACTCATTAAAGTTTGTTGTGAAGACCAAAATGCAATAATTTATGTGAAATGCACAGAAAACTACCCACATTGAGGTTTCCATCATCAGGCATAATGGACAAGGAGTGCCTGGAGTCACCAGGAGTGACCAGGGCAGAAAGAGGAGGACCAGCATAGTAGACGACAAAGCCATGAGAGTAGCAGTTTCCAGAAGGAAAGCACTTTCAAAAGTCATAATGAGCTATGAAGAATAAAGTGAAATAAAATTCAATAAGCTTGGAAATGAATAACTTTGGCAAGAACTATCTCAGTGGCATAAGGAAGACAAGCCAGAGGATGGTGGCTTGAGAAGTGAATGGTGGGTGAGAAAGTAAGCAATCTTCAGTCCTTCCAGAAGGTTTGAAGTAAAGAAGAGGGGGCCATGCTCAGAGCAGGGCTCATGAGCCCAGGAAGAGGAGGGTCAAGCTTCCTTATACACAGAAAGTCAAGTACCTGAAGACAGGAGGAGAAAGAAGTTTTGGGTGGCAAGAGATACTTAACTGGGAAGGAATGGGCTCCAGAACACAGGATGACTAGTTAAACTGGTGAGCAGGAAAGATGGTAATGCTCTGAGACCATCTAAGTAAAGACGAGAACAGACCGAGAGGTCAGAAGACAGGAATGTGAGGGTGCTCCCAAGCAATGACCTGTTTCTTTCTGAAGAAGTCCCCAAAGTTGCATCTGTTAAAGGTGAAGAAGGCAGGGGGCAGAGGGAGAGGCAACTTGAAGAAGGTAGGAAATTTTCATTAATATGTTCGTCCTGGTGTTCTTGGGTGGTAAAATCAGTTAAGTATCTGACTCTTAGTTTCAGCTCAGGTCGTGATCTCAGGGTCCTGAGATAGATCCCCTCACTGGGCTCCACGCTCAGCTTGGAGTCTGCTTGAGATTTTCTCTCCCTCTCCCTTTGCCCCTCCCATTCATGCTCTTGTGTGTGTGTGCTCTCTCTCTCTCTCTCTCTCTGTCAAATAATCTTAAAATGTATGTGTGTGTATATATATATATATATATATACACATATACATATACATATATATATACATATCCATATTTGTTTGTCCCTTCTCCCCTAGCAGTGATAAGAAACCACATTTACCAAGTACTTCCCCTGTGTGGGCTGGGAACTTTCACATAGCTGCTGTCCTTAATCTCCACCATCATCCTGTGAGGTAGGCATCATTATTCCCATTTCACAGATAAGGAAAGTTGAGGCCCAAAGGGATTGAGACATGGGTTTAAGACACACAAGTTCTAGCAGAATGCTTAGTACATGTGTGTTGACTGAATGGACTGCACAGACCATGTTCCTTCAGATTTCTAGTTGGTGGCATACTTTTGTGATAATTTTGTCAACATCCTTTTTGCTGTTGAGAGTATTTACATAATTAAGTCATGGATCAGTCATAGCCTTCAAAAATGTCATGGTAATGAAAAATGTAAAAAGTGGCTGGACAAGGAAATGCCTATGCTGCTTTATTTACCCCAATACAGAAAAGCTACTTAAAAGATTATGACTGATTGGGAAATGAGATTTGGTTGGACAAAAGCACTTGAAACTCCAGTTACTAACATTTCCATCAAGGACCTCCCAGAGAGTCAGAATTGATGTGTGGATTGTTTTAGTTTTGTTAATAATATCTGGATGAAAATGCCTGCCAAAACATTTCAATGGAGGATTTGGAATATGTTTTCCAAGTCTACAGCTGAAGGGCAGCCACAGATGTCAATGTGTGCCCACTGGCATCCCCCCAGTTCATCTGGCTGAATAGAAACCAAGCAACTGTGTCTTCAAGAACCCTGTGTTTTCTTGATACTTTAGAGTCAAAGTCTAATTTGTGTACTTCTTGTAACTATATAAGTCAAAAAGAGAATCGTTCAAATAATTATTGGAGGTAAGGAGTAGATCACCTGACTCTAAGTTCTGTATGGACCGGGATTGGGTCTTATTTAAACTTCTGATATTGTTTTAGAGGATTAGCACAATGCTTAGCACACAATGTGTGCTAAATAAATACTTTCTGGATTACGCTGAAGTGCATCAACTCTGAGGACAATGGAGCAGGCACGATGGGTGAACCATTTGAATCTGTTTCTGCTGTTTTCTCGAGCAGAGCACAGAACTGTCACACAAAGATGGTCTGTCCATGAACACTCTAATTCATTACTGGGGTTCAAAATGAATTATTAACCCATGAGAATAATCCACAGCCAAGGTTGTCTGTCACTGTAGTCAGAGGAGAAAGAGTAATCTTCCTCAACTGTGTCCCTTTTTTTTCCTCTTCAAGTCTGTTTTTCTCTTGCAGCTCTTTGGAGCTATGGTTCTAATTCTACTTCTATCCCTGATTTACGGTTTGACCTCAAAATAAGTCACTTAATCTCAGTTAATAGCTTAAGTTTCCCCTTCAATGAGAGCCAAAGGGGCCTAGCTACACAGCCAATATCAAGCCTCAGAAACTGGATGTGTTTTCGGTGCCGTCCATCATCTCTGTAAGGCTAGTAGAAATGAGTCATAAATACAAAGCCCCATTCGATCTCCCTCAACTCTTTCCAAATTAGTCCTTGGAGGTCGCACAGTCACTGTGTAGTGTAGTAAGGGGAGAAAGGTAGGGAAGCCGGGGATGGTTGTCTCAAACCCAAAAGAGAAGATGCCCTGGCCACGGAGGGCAGCAAGGAGGAAGAGCTGCTCACCAGTCAGAGCAATGGTGGTCTCCTGATCAACAACTCGCCACCTTGAGAAAGAGTAAACTAGCCTCTGCTTGTGGAAATAAAGGAAAAGACAGCTGTGCACCCCAGGCCCCCATGTTTAAAGTGAAATAAGATCCAAGTTTACACAGTAAATCAATTATGTTGTAATTATTCACATTTTTCCAGGAGTTGCCACTTGCTTTCTTTAAACAGTAAGTACTCCCGGAAGACTTTCAATGAACTTTAAAGGTTAGGTTTACATCCCCTATGCAATAGTAGTCTGAAAGAAAGGAACATACACCTTGTCGCAGAGGGTCATGGGCTGTGAAAGAGGAAGCCGAAGTAGAGGCTGCAATTTTCTCCACAGGGCTGTAGGCGCTCCTGCTGCCGAAACCTGTGTTTCCCTGGGAAGAAACAGATGCGCAGAGCTGAAAGCCCAAGTCCCTGCAGGAAAGATCTAGAAGTGTCTTGGGTGGATGACTCATCTCTGCTGCAACAGAGCTTGGAAGCTCTTCACCCAAAGGGTGTGATCAATTGCGGTGGCCACAGTCGCATGGTGCTTGGTGTTCTCCTAGGGGCCCTGGCCAATGCAACATCCCAGAACACTGCATCACTAAACTCCTCTCCAGTGCGGGGGCTCATGCTGATTAAGGGTGTCAGCCCTTGAATTTGCCTGCTTCTTTTAAGATTTATTTATTTGTTTGAGAGAGAGAGAGAAAGAGTAGTGGAGGAGCAGAGGGAGAGAGAGAATCTCAAGCAGACTCCCCACTGAGCTTGGAGCCTGTGAGGGACTTGATCTCATGACCCTGACATCGTGACCCGAATTGAGACCAAGAGTCAGATGCTTCACTGACTGAGCTACACAGGTGCCCCTTGGCCACTTCTTTTACTTCATAGCAAGCCCACACACTGGCCTCTAAAGGCACCAGGAGGGTGCTTTTGGTTCTAACCCACCTTTCTACTCAGCACACAGCACCAACTGTGTTCTTACTGGGTGACAGCAATAATGGAAGGATGCTTCAATCACATATGAAAACCTCTAAAGCTTCACTTGCAACAACTGTGAATCTTTTACATAATATTCCTAAGTGACGGATGAGATGGGCTTCTGACAGAATCTCTGTGATCGCGGTAGTTTATGAATGTGTTCTCTTGTAACAGTATTTACATGATTCTTGGTTGACCTCAGAACTTGGTAAATATTCAACATGATAAAATATCAAAATTGGAAGTAATGACTTGTACATGGATAGAATAGAAACTGCTATTTCTCAATGCTTAGTGAGAAAAATGGAACTATGAAAGAATCAATTTGAAAATAACTACATACTCTTTAAGGACAATTCAATAAGCCTGATGATTCACAGACCTGTACCCCTGGGGGGAAAAAAAAAAGAACAATTCAATCTCACCAGTAACAAAATATTCCAGATTCCATAAGTAGCAAGATGATTGAGATCTTTATTCCATTCATATGTCAAGGTCTACTGCAAAGGAGGTCTTCTTGGCCTCAGGCACAGGTGCATCCTGAAAGTCGCCATTTTCATTGATTTCTGGTTCACATCCTTTCTGTGTGTCATCATGCAAAAATCAGCAAATAGAATATTTTATATTTTTCTTTCTTTTATAGACAAAAGCTAGCACATTATGTACACTTTTTTAAAGATTTTATTTATTTATTTATTTGACAGAGAGAAGAGAGAGAGCGAGCACAAGTAGGGGAGTGGCATTCAGAGGGAGAAGCAGACTCCATCCCCCTGAGCAAGGAGCACTATGTGGGACTCAATCCCAGGACCCTGAGATCATGACCTTAGCTGAAGGCAGACACTTGACCGACTGAGCCCCCCAGGCCCCATAGAAAACAAGTTTTGGCCACATACTTTGGTAAATGCCTTCCTAGATAGTAACTTTGATGCAGGATTCTGGAAAGCTGAAGGCAGCCTGAGAGTATTTCCTTACAAGAACCTGGGGTTTCAGCCTGACTGGCAAGTCTGATGGCTTTCCATTAGGCCTCATGCTTGACTGCCTTTCTGTACAGCACCTCCTTTCCATTGGCCCCCCTCCCCCCGCTGTTCTCCTACACAAAGCCCACCCTTTACAAAAAAAAGAAAACCAAACACCCCCAGCTCACATCACCACTGACCCATAGACAGTCTCAGAGTACTGGCGCTCGCTGTGACTTCTGTCGCTCATGTGGGCACCACAGTTCCCCACCTGCACAACCACCCACATATGGTAAAGATCATCTTTTAAACTTTTGCCTTGATAGCTCATTTTTCTCAGGTCTGATCCATGCTTCTGAAGCTCAGTTGTGAGCTCCTTGATGACAAGAACATTATCCCTTCTTTACCTATCTCACAACTTCTAACAAATGCATCCTGTTTTACACACTGCAACACCCCTTTTTCTTCTCCCTACTGACTGCATGGACTATGCCACTTATTTCCACTCAGTTTGAATCCCATCACAGTCAAAGGCATTCCCTCCTCACCCAGGCAAGTGTGATTTTTTTAATTTTCTGAAGGGTTAGCACTCATTATCCACCACAGAAAACACTAATGCACTCTGACATAAAGTGTCATCTGAAACTGTGACTTATGTCCTATTAGTAATAAACTCTTCGTGTACTTCTATCTTTGAACCTTAACAAGATCATAAGCACTGTTATGGGTTCAGTTGCATCCACCCACGCCCCCTAATTCATATGTTGAAGTCCTAATCCCAGTACCTCTGAGTGTGACTTCATTTGGAACCTCATTTGTAACTAGGTTACAGATGAAATTAGTTAAGATGGGGTCATCCTGGAGTAGGATGGGCTTATAACCCAATTTAACTGGTATCTTTGTAAAAAGGAGGGGATTTAAACAGACGTAACCCAGGGAGAACACTGTGTGGAGATTGGAGTTATCTTGCCACAAGTCAAGGAATGCCAAAGATTGGCAGCAACCCGCCAGAAGCTAGGAGAGAGGCATGGAACTTTCTCCCCCGCACATCCTCAGAAGGGGCCAACCCTGCCACCCTCGAACTTCTGGCAGACAGAACTGTGAGGCAATCAATGGCTATTGCTCAAGCCACTGAGTCTGTGACACTCAGCTACAGCACCTCAAGCACACGAATCCAAGTACCTTAGGGACTATCTGGGAGCCACATAAGGGAGGGTTCCAATCACAGATCCATCACTTGTTTCTTTCTCTTTTTTTTTTGTTAAGATTCTATTTACTTACATGACAGAGAGAGAGAAAGAGAGACATAAATAGAGACAGAGAGCATGAGTGGGGAGGACAGGGAGAAGTAGGCTCTCCACTGAGCAGGGAGCCTGCCACAGGGCTCGATCCCAGGACTCTGGGATCGTGACCTGAGCTGAAGGCAGATGCTAACAGACTGAGCCACCCAAACATCCCCCATCACTTATTTCTTATGTCACTTCTGGTAATTAATTCTTTTTTCTGTGCCTCAACTTTCTCTTCTGTAATGTGGAAATAATAATATATACGTTGGAAAGTTGCTTAAGAGATTAACGATAATACATTAACACAACAAGCTCGGTGCCTGACATAGTGGAAGTGTTAACACGTGTTAGGTCCTACAATGCTAATACTCTTATCCTACAAATGGAGAACTGGGATCAAGACACATACAGTGCTGTCTAATCCCACATAGGTGAGTGGCAAGAAGCGGGCCAGAAAACTTCAAATACATTTGCTTCATCTCCTATGTACACTGTGTCCTACCTTTCGTTGAGGAGGAAAACAATACATTTCCTATTTCAAAACTGCAAAGGGTATGGGAAATCTTCTCTTAAAACAGAAACTTGGAAGCCCTTACTTTTGGGATAAAGCTGTCAAGAAATTAAACTAGAATCAACATTTGACAGGTAGGTTAGCTTCATTTTTTATTTCTGAGACCCTAATCCCCCTTCTCCTAGCAACCTTTCCTATATGTCAGATCCACACACTATTTTGAAACTGAAGGGATGGGGCAAGGAATCTTCAAAGAAAAGGGTGGGGGGCTCTTCTCAGGTTCAGAATCTGTCGTTGCTCTCAACATTTCCTCAAGGACAGTTAGCAGCTCCCAGGAGCGCCCGGGGCTGGGTGGAGAAGTATGATCTCTTTCATCAGCTGGCAATTTCAAAAGCACCTGCCTACATTTCCAGGCTTCAAGAGTGGTCACTCCGACAATCCTTCCTTGATTTCTATAATCCCATGATAAAGACCATTGTTGACAAGAGCACTGAATATACGATGCCCTGCCCCCTGCCTATTTTCTGTTTTCAGTTTCAAAATGGGTATTGACGGACTGATTCTCTGCATTCCTGAATGCCAGGTGGCAAGTGAAGGAGGGAACAAGGGAGAGTCTTTGGGCTGCAGAAAACCTTTATTCTTCTCCAGCAAAAGTTCTAGGCATGACTTCCATCAACTTTAAGGGCCTGCAAGGGCTTTAGAGGATTCCTGAACCCCCTGAAATTCTATGTAAGACAGTGCATATGTGCATAGGGGCATTTGTGACTTAGTTTCTCTGATGGAATAGAATATGCAAATAACTAAGGCACAAACAGGAGCTAATCCTGTTGCTGTATGTGGTATAAAATGAAGTTGGGAGGGATTGGAGAACTGGGAAGTCCCTTTGGTTTGCTTGAGAAATGATGAGGATATGAACTTGTAACTTGTATGGCCGCCAAGAAAAAGGAGAGAGTGGAGATGAGGAGTGTGGATAAATTATGTGACGTGGAAATTGACTTGTTTCATTCATTCATTCATTTGCACCCACTCACTTTGGCTCATCTCTTTGATGAGCTCATCCTCGGCAAAACATGAGTGGAGTTTCTCCCCTCATAAAGTTCTCCTACCAGCCTTGAGTAGTTCCTTTAATTGAGAAACTCTAACATTAGTTGTACCCTCTTGCAAGAATTCTCACAATCTCCCCCTAAAATGACTTAACCTGCAGCCTTTCAAATTCTGCTTCCTGGATTGTTCCCAATCCTCCCAGTTTCTGGTCACATCTTTTTTTTTTTTTTAATTTTATTTTTATTCTGTGCCCAAGGGGTACAGGCCTGTGAATCATCAGGCTTACATCTTTCACAGCATTCACCAAAGCACAAACCCTCCCCAATGTCCATAACCCATCCACCCTATCCCTACCCTCCCACCCCCCAGTAACCCTCAGTTTGTTTTATGATCTTGACTACGGTTACACCTCACTCCATCCAGGTTTCATCTCTGGGTTCACTTCTTAGATTCACTTCCTATTTCCTGATTTGGGTTAGGCCAATTTCGTGTGCTTGGGGTAAATACTTACCTGGTCCCACCAATTCTTGTGGCCTTGACAACCAGGCACAGTCCTTGTGACTGCTTTCCTTCCCCGAAAAGAGATTAGACCCGACACTCAGAGTCCAGCCATAAAAGCCAGTGGTATAAGCTAACAAGGATATGGGCAACTGGGTGGCTCAGTTGGTTACCTGTCTGACGCTAGATCTCAGGTCAGGTCTAGATCTCAGGGTCGTGAGTTCAAGCCCCACCTTGGGCTCCACACTAGGTCTAGAGCCTAGTTTAAAAAAAAAAATAGGGGCGCCTGTGTGGCATAGTCGGTTAAGCATTAGACTCTTGGTTTCAGCTTAGGCCCTGATCTCAGGGTCATGAGATCGAGCTGCTTGTGGGGATCTGTGCTCAATGCAGAGTTTGCTTGGGTTTCTCTCTTCCTCTCCCTTTGCCTTTCCCTACCCTCTCTCTCTCTAACATAAATAAATCTTTAAAAAAATTTTAGAATAAAAAAAATAAACAAACGAGGTTGCAGTGTTGTCATGCTATTCTTCTGGATTGAGTAATACCCTCCTGGGAACAAAGAGGTGGGACCAGACTCTGATGAGTTCAACAGAGTTTAGTATTAATAGGATGACCTTCCTAGAAGAGCATCCATTGGTTTAAGCCAGAAAGAATTCCTCCAAATGATTAAACGACCAACTGTCAGAATCATCAAGGGTTGGAGCCGGATGGGGACTTTAGAGATCATCAAATTCAGCCTTGTCGTATTTTACTGAGAAGGAAACTGAGACACATGAGTTGAAGACCCCTAGGGAGTTTGAAACATATTTCTCATGCCCAGTGCATTTTTCCAAACAGTACACTGCCTGGCCATGGTTCAGTTATAATCAAAAGGAGAAGACATGTGTCATTTTGTTTCTAGAACTGTCAGGAGGGAACATGTCTTGAACATATTCCCTGTGTGATCTATCAGAGTCCTAGACACTGATGTGCTTCCTTAAGGATCCCAGAGGAAATATCAATGAGGCCAAGGAGGGAAATGAAAGTGGGTTTGAGAAGATGTGAGGCAGGCGAGATAACTTGGGATGTGCCCATTGTATTGAGCAAGTAAGACGGAGATAGGCTTGCACAGGAATCCTGAACAGATGAAGTCTCAATTCCTACTGGTGAGAGCATTTAATAATCTAGACCATTCCCACTGAAATCGTGGTCTGGGAGTAGCTGTAGCAGAACATCTGGGAGCCCACACAAAATGCAGCTTCTGGGGCGCCCGTCCCCAGACCCACTGGATCAGAATCGGCACTCTAACAAGACCCCAGGGATTTACATGCACCAGTAAAGCTCGAGAGACAAACAAAGAACTGCTGACTTTGGCTTTTTCCCTGACTCATCTAAATTACATCGAATGTTGGACAACAGAAATTGAAAAGTAGGACAAATGAAATTTGCATGGGTACGTAGATGAGGGTATGTAAGAAAGCGCAAGAGAGAATCAATGTGAGATCCTGGTAAAAGGTATACTTCTTAAAGTGAGTATGTACCTTTAAACAACTCTTTTCCTCTGAGCTTTAATTAATTGTTTTGTATTAGTACACTACATTGCAAAAGGGCCCGTGTTTGCAATTAGGTGGCTCTGACAGATGGGGCAGTGATTAGGTGCTCCTGCCCAAGAGACAGGAAAGTTACCCGTGCCCAAGGGTATATTTCTCCCATATGAGATGTGAACCACTTTTTTTTAAAGAACACAATAGTGTACTTTGCTTCCTGATGAAATTCCTTGCAAACAGTTCAAATCTTTTTTTAAAAATCATCTTAAAGAATAAATGTAAAAATGGGACAGTGAACAAACAGAAGCAGGAGGTCAGCTGCCATCATTCAGGCTTGTATGTTTCATGGGTAATTTACACTTTTCCAGATTCAAGGGAGGAAACGGAGACAGGGTTCCAATCCTGGATGTCCCTCTTGTAAACCCGCACAGTTTAAAGCTTCTAAATCCCAATTAGGCGGCTTGAACCAACTGAGATGCCACAAATGCAACCTAGTGGCTTTTCCCATGGGAAGTCAGAGAAGTGGAAAATATTTCAAGCAATTTGGGCATGCTTGCATAACCCCTTTGTGGAAATTCCTGCACTAACAATTTGCAATTAAAGTGAAAGTGAGTAAAAATAGAATGACCTCTCATTTCAACAATGACTATATTTTGTAGACTCTGCTGTATAAACGTGCTTTACGTCTGACCCATACACAATGACAAAGAAACCCAAAATCACCAACTTTCTACATTTCTAGCAGTATGGAGCATATATCAGGAAGCAAGTTCCTGGTGTAGGTTAATGACAATATTTAGCTAAGACGGAAGACATGACTGCATAAAAGAAAAGCAAATCAATAGCCAATCGGGGCTGGAAAAACACATTTTAAGTCCAAATTAGAGTTGTAAATTCATATAAAAATCATATTGTAAACAGATATAGTCTCCCAGTCATCCTGACGCCTGAAATTCGCATGCTTTTGAGTCACTCCCCTGTTTAGCATTAGTTGCTTGCTGTCTGGGATTAGAAATTAATTTTTCTCAATCTAACAAAAGCTTCCTTAGAAAAATCAGTCGGCAAGATGGAAAAATATATTAGACAACAAAATATGTCTATATCTATACTTAATGCTGTGATTTATTTGTGCTATTCCCTTCCCATAGCTTGGGTAAATAAGCGTTCGATATTACCAGGACAAAGTTTGGAGAATCATTCTGTTAATATCATTACACCATGATTCTTTCAAACACATCTGAGATGCCATCATATAGTTATAGATTTCCTCTGAAATTTTATAAACTCTATGATTAATGTGTAGAGTGTTTATGTCATTTGATGACTAAAAATATCCACACAAAGATATTTTCTGGGACTGAATCATCTACATATGCTAAACAATTCAGGCAGAGCTGAGCTGTTTGGCAGAGGAGAAAACCTGTGAGTGAAAATTAGTTGATCAGTTGACAAAATGAAATAACAAACAAAGCAGAGGCCATGTCCCACTCAGCCTGGGTCCAGGGGGCTTTTGGCAAGGGTGAGTGTAAGAGAACAAACCAGAGCCTGATTGTGAAGGATATGGAATGCTTTACTAATGATTTTGGCAAAGGAGGCTTGTCAAGGGCGGATAAGCAGGGTGGCAGTGTGAATTCTCTAAAGATAGCTGGCCCCAGAGTGCGGGTGGTGAGGAGGGAGGCCAGTCTGGAGGTTACTGAAATCAAATAAAACATGGTGAGAGTTTGAACTGAACATAGTAAAGACATGGGAAAGAAGTGAAATGGATAAAACATGGAGATGGATGAAATTTGTAGTTGGAGGAGTTGGTGACAGTGGGGTTGGTAGTAACTGAATTTTCTGCCTTGAGTGGAGGTGGGTGTGTTTCCCATTCACAGAGTTAGGGGACACAGGAAGAAGGAAGGGGACCAGAGATTGTTGGACATGTATAGTTTGAAGGCTCAATGGGTCTGGAGTTAGGGAAGGCTAGACTTGTGTTCTGGTGATTTGGGTATTACTAGTGAATGGCTAATGAGGCTGCTCTGGCAAGAAAGGTATATAACAGGGGTGCCTGGGTGGTTCAGTTGGTTAGGCAGCTGCCATCAACTCGGGTCATGATCCCAGGGTCCTGGGATCGAGTCCCGCATCAGGCTCCTTGGTCAGCAGGGAGCCTGCTCCCTCTCTGCCTCTGCCTGCCGCTCGGCCTGCTTGTGCTCTCTCTCTCTCTGATAGATAGGTAGATAGATAGATAGATAGATAGATAGATAGATAGATAGATAGATAGATAGAAGAAAGGTATACAACATCAGAGGGGCTCTCAGAGCAGGGATGTAAGAAGAGGCAGAGAGAGGACTTTGAGGGAAATCAGTTACAAAAGGAGAGACTTCAAGAGACAGTCCACAGAAGGACACGATTTCGAGAGAATAGGAAACAGGCTCAGTGCCTAGGAGAATCGACTTTGACCTTTGAAGAGTTTAGGTCCTAAGGAATGAGTTGATAAATCACAACCTATATAACCAAGGTTTGAGATACTATGTCATGAAGCAGATGGTGGGGTGGTCCACTCTCTCCGACAGAGCAGAAACTATGGAGATATGCCCTACTGGGGAATCCAAGTTGCATGGGAATGGAAGGTGCTGGGTGGAGGGGCAGATGGCCCCTTAAGCCCAGTTGCACAGACCAGCATTTTGTCTGTGGAGAGACAGCTCCACGTGCCACCTCAGCTCAGAGAGTTGCCTGGTGGACAGCAGGGATTGAGGACAGGCTGGGTGGACCCGAGGGTAAGGTGTTAGAGTCAGTTTCCTACAGTCAGTAGGAGGTTAGCTCTGATAAGAGCTACCATTTCTTAAGTTGTTGTTGTTGTTTTTTAATGTAGCTTCACATCCGTAATCTCACTGGATCTTCAGAACAGCTTTGCAAGGTACAGCTCAAAAATGAGAAGCGGGCTCCAGGTCTAGGGGAAAAAGTCGAGCCTGAAACAAGTGAGGCCATGGGACCCCCAGCCCCAGGACAGGGAGGAGTTGGTGTTCTGAGGGAGATTGTGGCATGAGGAAGGAGGACCTGCAGAACCAAGGAGCTAGGGCAGTAACTGTTTCCCAGGGACATGGGGCCCTGGGTCTGGTCAACAGGTGGGGAGCAAGTTGGGAATGGCCATTGAAAGGTCGTGTGTTTAATTCAGGGATGGTGGATATTGAGCATGCATATGGATTAGAGAGATGCCAGTGAAAAGAGAGAGGGAGGGATTGGAGATGAGTGACAAATCAAGACTCTAGACCACGGGAGATGGATCAGCCCCAGAAAGAATTAAGGAGGATGCTTCCTCTGAGACAGGAACGAGGGAAAGATGGGTAAAGACATCATTAATTTCAACGACAGAGGGGACAGAAGCTGAAGAGGTGTAGACCAAACAGCTTCCATTTTCTTATTGAAGAAGGAAGATATATCATTTCTGGAGGGTAGGTGATGAGGTTGTAGAAGATTTAAGGAAAAATGATAAAAATGCAAACCAAAGCATCAGGGAATGGGTAAACCAGTTGTGTGACCAGAGACCCAACGCTGGGGGAAAGACAGCCACTGGGAGGTAGGTCAATTCCAAGCTCTAGGATTTGGTTACATACAACTCTTGGTACTTTACCACATGCACACAGAAAAACACTCCGAAATGCCATATGCAGAACATAGTCACCAGCTGTGGCTCATCAAAATAGGTGTTTAGAGACCCATCATTTCCTTCTTCCAAAAAACTGACACTTCTTTGATGCTCCGAAAAGCAAGTGTATATTTTTGCCACTGTATGTATTTAAGCCATCATCCATTTTTTTGGTCATTTTTAAGTATCTTGACACTACACTTTCTTTTTTTCCATATTTTTATTTAAATTCTAGTCAGTTGACATATAGTGTAATATTAGTTACAGGAGTAGAATTTAGTCATTCATCACTTACATATAACACCCAGCGTTCATTCCAACAAGTCTCCTCCTTAATGCCCATCACCGTCTAGCCGTCCTCTACCCATCTCCCCTCCAGCAACCCTGTTTGTTCTCTCTTATTAAGCGTTTCTTATGGTTTGCTTCCCTCTTTCTTTTGTTTTCCCCTTCCCATATGTTCATCTGTTTTCTTTCTTAAATTCCACATATGAGTGAAATCATATGGTATTTGTCTTTCTCTGACTTATTTCATTCAGCATAATACACTCTAACTCCATTCACGTTGTTGCAAATAGCAAGATATCATTCTTCATGATGCCTGAGTAACATAACATTGTATATATATGCCATATCTTTTTTTCAAGACTTTATTTATTGATTCATTTATTTGAGAGAGTGATACAGGGAGAGAGAGTGTGTGCAAGTGGGGGAAGGGGGGGAGGAGGAGAGAATCTTCAGCAGGCTCCATGCTGAGTGGGAGCCCGATGTGGGGCTCAATCCCACCACCCTGAGAGCATGACCTGAGCCAAAATCAAAAGTCAATGCTTAAACAGCTGAGCCACCCAGGTGCTCTGCCATGATTTCTTTATCGATTCATCAGTGAATGGACATTTGGACTTTTCCCATAGTTTGGCTATTGTTGATAATGCTACTGTAAACATCGGGATGCATGTACCCTTTAAAATCTGTATTTTTGTATTCTATGGGTAAATACCTAGTATTTGTAGTGCATTTGCTGGATGATAGGGTAGCTCCATCTTCAGCTTTTTGAGGAACCGCCATACTATTTTCCAGAGTGGCTGCACCAGCTTGCATTCCCACCAACAGTGTAAGAGGGTTTCCCTTTCTCCACATTCTCACCAACATCTGTTGTTTCTTATGTTGTTAATTTTAGCTATTCTGACACATGTGAAGTGATATCTCATTGTGGTTTTGATTTGCATTTCCCTGATGCCAAGTGATGTTGAGCATCTTTTCATGTGTCTGTTGGCCATCTGGATGTCTTCTCTGGAAAAGTGTCTATTCATGTCTTTTGCCCACTTCTTAACTGCATTATTTGGTTTTGGGGTATTAAGTTTGGTAAGTTCTTTGTAGATTTTGGAGACTCACCCTTTATCAAATATGTCATTTGCAAATATCTTCTCCCATTCCATACACTGCATTCTAATCTTGTCAATTGTTTCAGTTGCTGCTATGCAGAAGATTTTTTTTTTTTTTAAAGATTTTATTTATTTATTTGATACAGAGAGAGAGATTACAAGTAGGCAGAGAGGCAGGCAGAGAGAGAGGAGGAAGCAGGCTCCCCGCTGAGCAGGGAGCCCGATGCGGGCCTCGATCCCAGGACCCTGAGATCATGACCTGAGCTGAAGGCAGAGGCTTTAACCCACTGAGCCACCCAGGCGCCCTATGCAGAAGATTTTTACCTTGATGAAATCCCAGTAGTTCATTTTTGCTTTTATTTCCCTTGCCTCCAAAGACATGTCTAATAAGAAGTTCTTGCAGCCAAGGTCAGGAAGGTTGCTGCCTGTATTTTCCCTTAAGATTTTGATGGTTTCCTGTTTCACATTTAGGTCTTTCATCTATTTTGAATCTATTTTTGTGTATGGGGTAAGAAGGTGGTCAAGTTTCATTCTTCTGTCTGTGGCTGTCCAGTTTTCCCAACACCACTTGTTGAAGAGACGGTCTTTTTTTCCATTGGATATTGTTTCCTGCTTTGTCAAAGATTAGTTGACTATATAGTTTTGGGTCTATTTCTGGGTTTTCTATTCTGTTCCATTGACCTACGTGTCTGTTTTTGTGCCAGTACCATACTGTCTTGATGACTACAACTTTGTAGACACTACCCTTTCCAAGTTTCTTTCAACCTTTTAATGTCTGGTTCATATTCTTTGCAAACAGTTTGCTAATGAAATGGTTTTTGTTCAGAAGAAGTGCTCATATTTCCACCAGGATCGCCACCATAAGCATTTATCAAATGGGGGCATTTTGTTTTGTTTTGTTTTGTTTTTCTAAGATTTTTTATTTATTTATATGACAGAAAGAGAGATCACAAGTAGGCAGAGAGGCAGGCAGAGAGAGAGAGGAGGAAGCAGGCTCCCTGCTGAACAGAGAGCCTGATGTGGGCCTCGATCCCAGGACCCTGAGATCATGACCTGAGCCGAAGGCAGAGGTTTTAACCCACAGAACCACCCAGGCGCCCAATGGGTACATTTTGTATTGTCCAAGTAAAGCAGAAAGGTTGAGGTCTCCCCAGTCTGGTCTCATTATGTCAGAAAGTTGGGATGAAGTCTGATTTTTAATTCATAGTTTTTCTTTCTTTCCACAGAAATTATAGCCTTTCCCATCTGAAAGTGTTTGGTAAAAGACTCTACGGGGGCTGCCTTCAAGGAAACCTGAGGGGCAGATTCAGTTTCTCTTCAGCTTCTTACTTCCTTGTTCAGTGCAATTTCCTTGCAATTCAGCCACTGCTTCTTCCCCAACACTTGAGGTATTCCAAGCTATACTTGAGTAGGGTCCCTCAGGGCAACATCTCTTTGATCATACTTGGAGGTGGGGCCAAGCCTTATAAAGACTCCACCCCATCTACACTCTCTGGTATAAGGGGCCCAGATAAGACTCCTTGCTTAAAACTCTCTCTTTTATCCAGGTGCCCCAAGAACTGAACTGTTTGCATTCCAAGTTCTATTTCTAAATTCTTTTCTCTATCTTCTTTAAAACACAGAAACTTCTGGAAGAATAACTCATTAAAATAGGTCTCAAAAAGATGTTATTGTATATTTAAATATGTATGAATAGACTTTCTCCTTCTATTGAAATTACAATTTTGTGTGATTATACTCTGGTACTTCAGTAACATAGATCCTAGACTTGGAGGAGAGAAGACACAAAATATGGTTAAATATGTCTTAGCCTGTTTGAGGCTGACCTCTGGGGGTGGTGGAGACCAGGCCAGGAATTATGATCTAGAATACCAGCATCCTGTATGGCAGCACATGAAGTACAAATAAATGAAGAGATCCATTTACTGGTAAGCCTAATGTCGTAACAGCAGCCATCTTAATTCTGCGAAAAGGTAAGAAACGCAGAACTCTTAGCAAAACTGGAAAGACAAGGAACTTTCCACACAGATGAATGCACAGGACCAAGTGAACTCTTCTTTAGAAATAGTCACTAGAAATCTTAATGCTTATAAGCAGAATTTGAAATTAAGAACAAAGTGAAGAATCCATGAAGTTCAGAACTAATATATCAAAGATGCGAAGTTTAATGTTAAGAACTCCTGGATCATATCAAAGTGTCAAAATAAAGAAGAGGTCGAGAAATCGAAGACTGAGCAAGTGCTGGAATCTTTACAGTGTTCTTTCTTAGCTGCTTAATGAAGATGGTCTCCCCCGGGGCATGCAGGAAGGGGGAATGCTGCTACACTGAGGTCTCCAGGGGGATGTGGACCCATTGGGAACAGTAGCCTGGTGTGATAAGACGAGGGAAGGACAAAGGAGTCAGGAGGCAGGCACACTGTTGCGTTATCATGTTTCTGGAAGCTCTCCTTTTAAAAGCCCAAAACATGCTCTAAGTAAGGAAAAGAGAATCTTTCCTGCTGAATTCTGCAGTCCTCACGGACTCAGGGGAATGGAACCAAAGAATGCCTCTGTGACTTTGTTGACGACACTATGACCTTTATACCTTAGGACTGTTCCACATATTCTTAGAATGAGCCTTAGGTAGTGGGGTTCTTATATGTTCGACTTCTCATATTAATCAGAAATCCTTGGACCCTGAGGTTCATTTCAGAAATTTCATGTATCTCTCATATTTCTTAAACCATCACAATTGCTGCCAACAGAGTGATAGGATTGAAAAAAAACAACAACGATATTCTGTTTTTCAGTTAAAGGGAAGTTTGGAGATTAAAAAAATAATAATAATTGTTTGGGTGATTCATCATCTATTCCCAAACTTCTCCCTTGCCTCCATTACTGGGTGTTGGGGAAGGGGTGGTGATGTGATATGATTTTGGCCAGTGACATGTCAGCAGAAGTCTGCTGGAGGCTTCTGAAAACTGTTTGGCTCTTTTGGTTGAATTGATGTATAAGGAGGATGCCATCCTTATCCTCCTTCTTCTTCCCATAAATGCAGATCTGACACCTAAAATGGAGGCAGCCATCTTGTGATGATGAAGAAAAGACCAGGAGAATTGCCAAGATAGTGACCCTGACATCATTAAGCTGGTGAACCTACTAGGCCATCCACTTCCAAGAGTCTTGCTATGTGATGAAAGTAACCCACCATCTGCTAAAACCACAGTGAATTAGATTCTCTGTCACTCACAGCCATCTGCATTTAGAACTGATACAGGATGATTTTCATATGTTTCACAGAAGGGAGATATTTTGTCCTGAGTTTCTTCCAATAATATATAGCATTTAATTAAAATCAAAACACTTTCTAACCATAAATATCAATCTGGGAACAGGCTTATATAACAGCACATTAAAGCGATCCAGCAGTCAATGAAATCCAACCCCAAAGGAAAATAAAATCACTCAATTCACTTCTAAATTATTTGATTTATTGATTTACCACTATCAATTATAAATAATTCAGGAATTCTAGAGTTTGATTTATTGATTCTTTGACTATTAATTGTATAGAAACTTCATACCAACTACTGGTATAAAAAATTCCTATAATATAAAGATCCTTTGGGTCTGACAAAACTTTGCTTTCTCTCAGATTGAAATAAGACTCTTATAATCTGTTTAATCTGTTTAATAAGTCTTTGCCCCATTTTGTAGAAGCCAAAATGCTATAGTCCCAAGAAAAACACAGGATTAAGGCAAATCTCCCTAAGTTAGGGCAAAAAATGGAAAGTTTGCCTCCCCTAAGGTGCATCCAAGAAGAAAGTCAATAAGCCTTAGACTCAGTCTTCTCCAGGTGGACCAGAAGCCAGCAGCATTGCACGGATCCTGGAAGCTTGTGAGGAATGCAGTTTCAGGGGTGCCTGAATGGAGCAGGTGGTTAAGCATATGACTCTTGGTTTCCACAGTGGTCGGGATCTCAGGGTCCTGAAATCAAGCCCAGTGTTGGGCTCCCTGCTCAGTGTGGAGTCAGCTTGGGATTCTGTCTCCCTCTATCCCTCCTGATCATTCTCTCTCTCTCTCAAATAAAAAAATTAATCTAGAAAGAAAAAGAAAGAAAAGGAAGGAAAAGAAATCCAATTTCGGGCCCCACTTCAGATCTGCTAAGTCAGAATCTGCATTGAGCAAGATCTACAAGGATGTATGCACCCTTTAAAGTGTGAAAAGCATGGCTGGAGAGCTCCTCAGCCCTCTTTTAGTCAGACCATTATCAAGTAGATAATGACCCCTTGGCATCTAGGGCAGGAACCAATGGGCCATGGGTCAGTCCCTCCACAGATGGGGGCAAATGGTGACACGTGGTGAAGAGGAAAAGAAGAGAAAGAAGCCTGGCCTTGGGGCTTGGGGATGGCCTCTCTATCTCAACTCTGTGAGGCTGTTATTCCGTCTCATAGGGGTCAACCTGATAGAAAAGCATTCTGCAAGGCAACATTTCTTAAGCTATGGGCTGCCTAGGCTTTCTTAGGGTCTGGCATTTTTTTTTTAATACTACATTTCAATTTCAATGGTAATCTTAAAAAAGAATTAGAATGATTGGAATCACACAGAACTCAGTATATCCATGTAATACTTGTACTTCCAATGAGGATGCGACACAGACAAAAATTTTGCAGGAGTTTGAAAAGAGGAAAGTGCTGAGAGAGTTGATTCACTAATCCCACGGTCAAAGTTTTACATTCAAAAGAATCTGCTCTACTGCAGTCAGGATGTATCCCTCTTGTAAGCGGATCCCATCAGTCTATGCACCAACTTGCAAAAATTTATTAGCACCAAGCATAATAGCAAATATACAGTGAAGCATTTTTCTGTTCCTCATTCAAGCAGTAATTGGATTTGTTATTCATTTAATGTATATTCCAATTACATTGTGATGTTAACTTTATCTTCAAGGGAATAAGACAGTTTTACAAACCTAAATTTAAATTTAGGTATATTTAAAATTAAATTTAAATTAAATTTAAACTTAAATTTAAAATTAGGTAAATTTAAATACAGGTTTAAATTCCTGAATTTCTCACTGACAGTTTTGTTTATAGATAAGATTTTATTGAACCAAAAGAACAACATCTTGGAAATGTTAATTCTGTCTTGAAAAGTATACTTAGGTGAATATGTATAAGTAGTATTACTATCAAAGTCACTAGAGGAAAGTCTATAGAAATACTATAAAAGTTTTTAGTAGAAATACTACAGGAGTCACTAAAGGAAACCAAAAAATATATAAAATCAGTTATAAAGCTGTGCTTGAAATTTAATTCCAGCAATCAGAATTCTTCATCACATTAAAATTGTTGATTTGCATGTTTTAGTTTTGTAGCCTTGCTTGTATTTAATAAGCAAATTTGTTTTGGCTTTATAGTTGTATAATAACTATATACATAAGGAGCTTAAATCTTATTTTATGACTTTACATATATAAGTAACATAATGGAGGTTTATGATAACTCATTTCTTTTAATAGAGAAGTTCTCATTATTTAAATTTGAGAACCATCTCCATAAGAGGGCTATTTATCTGATTCTGCCCCACTGGGGACTAGAATCTAGACTGAAGGGTCCTGCACATTCCACCTAGTCTATATATTCCACCTGTAACGTGCCTTGAAAGGGTTCTTTGATGGGGCATTTTACTAAGATAACAAAATGCATCAGCTAAAATAGCTGAACTCGCACTGCAAAATAAAAACTGTTAATTCATTTATATTGTCTCCTTCCCAAAAGAATTTAGGTAGTTTTCAAATATAAATAAAACATTGCAAGATAAAAGAAAAGTGGATAAGAGAGGTAGATCAAAGGAAGATTAGGGTGTGAGAGTCCGAGAGAGCCTGAGTGAGGTTAGTACACAAACGCATGCTTACACCGAGAACAACTTGTTTCAATCCAGTTTTCTCCATAGAGTATCTATGAAGCACACCTGCCTTGTTCATCCACATACCCTTAGCCTCTCTCACGGAGCCTGGAACGCTGTAGCTATTGAATCAATGAATGAAAGGGATGGGTCACAACAGGAAGGGGAGAAACAAGTTATAAAGACAGAAATGAATCAGTTGTTCAACAGAGGCATAAGTATATCTGAAATTGAGAGGGAAAATTCTCCCCATGGGTGTCTGTAGATGTATATTTTCCTATGCTGTTGACTTAGGCGTAAATATATTTCCAGGAACAAATACAAATAACTAGAAATAAAACTGTCAATATTTATGTCACTATTAGAGACTAATAAATTTAAACAACTCTCCAAATACACACACACACACACACACACACACACACACTCACATATTGCTAGTGGAGTAGGAATAGGAACAAATAATTGTACCACATCCCAACTTATATCTACATGCTGAAACCTGGGAAGGCCTATCATTACTTAAAGAAGATTCCAAACAATTAATTTGGGCAGAGCAATCATTGTTGTCAAGCATGTTTCTACTGGAATGAATTTAGGTGGTGATCAATGAATGGGTCATAGATTATATAGTTGAAACACACTTCCTTCCCTCGTACTTAAAGATGGGCTCTTCTCTGTCTACCCTACCATATATCTCTTATCCCACACCACACAGGATGGGAATTTACACAGCACCAACCCATCTACAAGATGGCTTCGTATGTCCCAGACAGTCATATGCTCATTGAACAATATGGCAGGGAAGTTACAAGGGGTTTCCAATGCCCCTTTGCCATTTCATGAGGTTCTGATGGGTCTGTCAACAATAGTAGTGGCATTTCTGGGATGGTCATGGGATAAAAGCATGTCTAATAAAGGTCTTTCTTTGGGCTTGGTATATGGATACTAGGAGAAAAAAAGCTTACTTTCTTTTTTTGGTTTGTTAATTTGGAATGCTGAAGCCTAGAATTTTTGGAAATCATCTGCAATGGTTAATTTTATGTGACAACTAGATTGAACCATGATGCCCAGATTTCTGGTCAAATATTCTGGAAGTTTCTGTGAGGAAGATTTAGATGATATTAACATTTAAATACAGCTATTCAGTAAAGCGGATTGACCTCCATGATGCGGGTGGGACTCATCTAATTATTTGAAGGCCTGAATAGTAAAAAGACTGATGTACCCCATGAAAGAGGAAATTCTGCAGCCTGATGGCCTTTGCACTTGAACTGTAACATTGGCTCTTTCCTGGTTCTCTGTTGGGTTCCTGTTATCTGAAAATCAAATCTTATACAATTTTTATTCTCTTTTTTCTCCTCTTTCTCCTTCTTCAAATTCAATGGCAAAGGATACATGTACTGCTTATTTTCATTTAGAATAACTATCACTGAGATTTCCATCCAAACTGCAGTCCCAAGGCTCTTGTCATATGTTCTGCCTATATTGACTTTTTTACATTGGCCATGCATATTAAACATTCAAACAGATCTTCACATGTATTTTGTTATGAGATCTTAGAGTTTATTACTTAATAGCCTTTTACCTATATAAAACAATGCCACCCCAAACCTCCACTAGCTAAAGATGTTGATGAGTGGTCATAACCTCAACTGTAACTACTTAATAAAGTCCATTATATTTGTGCCTTCAGCAGGCCCAGCTGAGAAAGTCAGTTTGTTTTTTTTTTTTTTAATTTTATTTTTATTCTTTGCCCAAGGGGTACAGGTCTGTGAATCATCAGGCTTACATCTTTCACAGCATTCACCAAAGCACAAACCCTCCCCAATGTCCATAACCCATCCACCCTATCCCTACCCTCCCACCCCCCAGTAACCCTCAGTTTGTTTTATGAGATTAGAAGTCTCTTATGGTTTGTCTCCTTCCCCATCCCATCTTGTTTCATTATTTTTCCCTCCCTACCCCCCACGACCCCCCACCCTGCCCCTCAAGTTCCTCATATCAGAGAGATCATATGATAATTGTCTTTCTCTGATTGACTTATTTCGCTCAGCATAATACCCTCCAGTTCCATCCATGTCGTTGCAAACGGCAAGATTTCGTTTCTTTTGATAGCTGCATAGTATTCCATTGTAGATATATATCACATCCTCTTTATCCATTCATCTGTTGATGGACATCTAGGTTCATAGAAAGTCAGTTTTCCAAAGGTTTGGAAAATCATAGTGAAAGTGAGGCTCAGGATCCTATTTACATTTTGGGTTTTAGAACTAGCAATAGTTGTTTCCCTTTAATAGTTTAGTTTCTTGTTTTGTGCTAGGAAGAGATCTCAGCACTTTTCTTCCATGGTTGTTCATTTGTTATTATGAATGGATTTATTTTCTCCATTGCTATGTTCCTGGTCCTGCCCTTAAGAGAACAGATTGCCCTGTATAATATTTCAAGCCACTTGTGTTCATTAATGATATAGATAATCTTAACATCCGTCAGTTTTGAAGGAGAGTGTGCTTTCCAGACACAATTGCTTTTGCTTAGGAATAAAAAAAGAAACATTTTCGAATTGCTTATGACTAGTTTTAGAAACAAACCCTCAAAGATAGCAAAACAGAGCAACCAGAATTACCCTACTTTCATACAGAGAAGAAAAAAGACAAATGTATTGTACGGTTGTATTCAAAAAGAAGAGTCAAACCTTGAAAAACTTCTTGGTTCCTTTTCAATTTAACATTTTCTGTTTCTTATATACACATTACAATGCAATTAATTCTGGCTTAATTAGCATTGGCTGCAAATTTAATTGGCTATCTCAAAGCACAACGTATTAATGGTTATGGTAGAGCAAATAAGAGTTTTGCCAGGCTTTCCATATTGCAAATTGTTAAGAAAAATTCCGATGATCAGTTCTAGGCGTCGTTTTGCCATGCTCTAAAATAACATCGTTTAACAAAACTTGCTGGGAAGGTGACAGTAATATTTTGAACACCAGTCCATTGAGGTTGATCTTAGATTTTAGAAATCTGCATTACTTGGGTGTATTTGCTTTCCAATCTGAAATTTTTGCCACTCTGACTGATTTTTTCCAAGAATTTAGATAAAGACACTCAGCTTATGTCTATCTGTGGTAGACACTGGGTGGAAACATGGTATTTTGTGAAGTATGTTTCTACAGAGCAGGGAATGGCCGCACGGTTTCAAATTCTTACAATCAGTGTCACAGGAAGGCAACAACCACATCGTTCACCATCATTCACCCATCTTTTCTTATCTCATCCCTCTCTTGCTTGCCTGTCCATCCATTTGTTCAGTCCTACCTGTTAATCATCTTTCTTCAAAGTGTGCAGAGCACTGTCTCAGACCAAACTAGAATAGCTCATGAGGATAATGTTTACATCATCATTTAATGTCCTTTTTACCCTAGATGGATTCTCTCCACTTTGAGCATCGAAGTTGCTACTCTAGATTCGAGCAATTTCTGCAGTGGCACCTTCCCCACAGTAAGGCAGGGTGATTGGTATCCAGGCTTCTCATGCTGCCATGTTTTAGATGTCACGCCACACACTCTGTCATGTGCTTTTTATTCCTTGCCCAAAGTGTAAAACCATTTTGTATGAAGAATCAATGTTGTGACACCATTTTGCAGATGGGAGAACTGAAATCTGGCCTGAAACTTAGTCAACATCTGAGTTCTACACAGAGATATTTTGCAGACAGCCATAAAAGGAATACAACACACACGTTTCATTAACATTAGTGAAAGTTTCTGGATATCGGTGAAAATGAAAAGTTGATGATATTCTCGTTGAAGAATTTTGTTAACTCAGCAGTGGGACTTTTCCAAGCCATTGTGGGTGGCCAGAATGACTGCTCATTCAAAGCCAAATGCTACCCTGGAATGTCTCTGCAGAGCAGAGAGAAGAAATGCAAAGTTTAATTAAAAAGAGCTCCTCAAGAGCTAGAAGATCAGCTCTGTTGCTTAATTAAATTGTAGACATTTTGTAGAACTGAATATTTAAGTGATAGATCTTATTTCTAGGGCATCCTTTGTCTGAACTTGGACTCTCCCCACAAAGACCAAAGCCAGCCTGAGAGTGGATGTCCTTTTTCTCCCCACAGAGACTATTCAGTGTTCTCCAGTTCCACTTGCTAGTCTTCTTCCCCCGAATCCTCCTCGGTGGGGTTTCTCTCTAGGCCTCTGGCACATTTGGGACTGGCCCCTTGATCCAGCCTTAAAAAGGCCACGGGAGTCAATGTGGGCACCAGTGGAGCCTGGATGATTCCAGAGATGCAGAGAGGAGAATGGCAGCATTTGTAAATTCTTGCTTTTACTAGGTTTCCACTCTTACTGTCGCAACACCGAGGAAGGCAGACTCTAAAAGCTCAGATATCCCTCTGGATTGAACAGAGACCTGAGGATTCTTTCTGTCCTCTGAGAGCCAGACTATGAGGTCTTGTGATGACTTTCCTATTATCTTGACTCTCTACTCTTGTCAGTGGGGAAGGGCCCTCGTCAGGCCATTCCTAGGCCAGCGGAGGACAGGGAGGGGGCTACAGGCAGTTATCTGCAGTCTTGTTTTTCCATTGATCTATCTCTGGAATCAGCTGCACTCTATAGGCCTGAAACCTAACGATTTTTTATCAGATGCTTCTCCGTGGACCCATCCCCATATCCCTTTCATTTAAATAACTGGTCTTCATAGTCAGGACTGTCCAGACAGAAGTCGAGAAGGTGGTTTGAGGTCTACTAAAAGGCTCAGTTTTCTGAAGTACATTTACTCTTGTGGGCCTGCCCCATTACTTACATATGGTTGATATTGAAATAAACTCTTGGGAATAAGGGAGGACAAAATTCCTTAGGTCACCCAAGGTGAAGTTCAAATGCATGACCAGAAAGAGGAAACATATTAGCCCTGCTACTGCCCACCAATATTTTACCAGGGTTTGGTCCACTATACCAGGTTGTGGTGCGGTTGAGTGAGAGCAACTCCGGAGTTCATCTAGACCATGTGTTTTCCAAAGATGTAAGGTGAGACTTGGCATTTAAGTGACCCACCCAAGGCTTGTAGTGGCATAGAATCAGAACCCAGGCCTTCTACACCCTGGCCCGAAGTCCTTCCCATATCTGTATCTTGTGACTTGGGAAAGTTGGGCACAGCTGCAAAAGACCAGGATGTGGTATTAGCCACACGACAGGGAAGGGACAGCACAGGGACCTACTGCATTACAGATGATGGGAAGACTGGGGGATGAAGCAGGAGCTCCCATTGGTACCTATTAAGGACCAAACTGTTCGCACAACCCCCACAGGCTCTGTGCCTATTGGTGAAGGATGTAGGGCCAAGGGGTTGGTAGCATGAATCTCTAGGCACAGCCCTGAGAGAATGAGAAGCTTTACCATACACTGGGGAAAGAGATTTGTGAAAGATGGTCATCCTGTGAAACCCTTGGAGAAGTCAGACTCAGGAGATCCTTTGGGGTTTGACAAAGTAAGGCTAAAATACCTAAAATAAGACATGAAACAGGTGAATTTTTCTTCCATATATTTGTCTAGAACAGGGTCTAGTAGAGTCATATAGTAAATATGTGGACCAGTGAACTCAGGCCCCAAATAAGAACCATACTGAACACAAAATCAAGTGAAGTCCCATCCTGATGTCTAACACCTTATTATTGCAAAGCCAATTGTGATCCATTTTCTCTGTGCGTATGTGAGATTTTTCACAATCTTCCTGTGAAACAAGTTGGTAGTATGGATGGATCTCAATTTATAGACAGAAAAAAAGGGGAAAAAAGAGCAAAATGGTCAAACAGCTTGCCCAAGAACATAAGATGTTTACAGGTCTACTATGGTCTATGTATCACAAATATCGAGTTCTGAAATCTAGGACCTGGTCATGGCTACACCACAGTTTCAGGTGGAGCTCATACTGTTTCCCCAGTATTGTTTGTGTTACAAAATTCAGTTTTTAAAGTACTGTGTGGCATCTGCTCTAAGGCATGTTTTATGAGTTAAAGGACTTCTTTCTTTTTCTTTCTTTTCTTTTTTTTTTTAAAGATTTTATTTATTTATTTGACAGAGAGAGATCACAAGTAGGCAGAGAAGAGGAAGCAGGCTCCCCGCTGAGCAGGGAGCCCAATGTGGGCCTCGATCCCAGGACACTGACATCATGACCTGAGCCGAAGGCAGAGGCTTTAACCCACTGAGCCACCCAGGCGCCCCTCTTTCTTTTTTTTTTTTAAGATTTTATTTATTTATTTGACAGAGAGATAGGACAAATAGGCAGAGCGACAGGCAGAGGGAGAGGGAGAAGCGGGCTCTCCACCGAGCAGGGAGCCCAATGAGGGCCTTAATCCCAGGACCCTGGGATCATGACCTGAGTCGAGGGTAGAAGCTTAACCGACTGAGCCACCCAGGCACCCCAAAGGACTTCTTTCTTGCCCAGGATTTCTTTAAACACCCCTATCACCTTCCCGTCTCCCTTGCTGTGCTCTTCATTCAACTTTGCCAGCTCCTTCTTTCTCTTCCAGACCTCTAACTGTTGGTCATGTTCTCTCCCTTGGTCATCTCCTCCAGTCCCATGACTTCACATATCAACTGTATAGACAGGATCCAAAATTTCATTCTCCAGTCCTTATGCCCTTTCCAGGGCTCCACAATCATACCCAGTTAGCTTCATGTGGATGGCGGTAGGCATTTCAAGTGTAACCTGTTTAAAAGAGAGCTCTTGTTTCCATAGCCACCTCACCTCGCGTGCCCAGACTCCTCCGGGGCCCTTGCTATACTGACAAGCAGCACCACTCTTCACTCACTTGCTATAAACCTGAAAGTCTTTCTTCTTTTTTCTTCTCACACATGTGTATCCAGTCTATCATCGAATTGTCCATTCTACCTTCATAATACATCACTGATCGTGACCTCTTCCACCACCTGCATCTCTACCATCATCTTCCAGCTGGCCTTCCAGGTAGCCTTTTCACTGTCTCTGGGATACTGCTCTTAACCTTAATCTTTTCCCCATACAGCAGCCAGAGGGACCTCATGCTTAAATCAGATCATGTTGCCTCCCTACTCAAAAGCCTCTACAGACACCTGACCAGCATGTGGCCCTTGATCTTGGGGTGGTGAGTTCAAGCCCTGTGTTGGGCTTAGAGCTTACTTAAAACAAACCAAAACAAAGCAAAAAAAAAAAAAAAAAAAAAAAAAAACCCCAGTCAAAAGCCCCTACTAACTTCTCATTGCCCTTAACATAAACACTCAACTCTTGACTGGGGCCTCTCCAGCCCTGATGATCTGGCTCCTTCTACCCCATCAAACTCCACTATCAAATTTTTACTTTTCTCTTGCTTCCTAGCTCTCCCCTAACACATGATTTCTCAACCTTTTCCATGTCGTGGATCCCTTCGGCAATCTGGGAAGGCCCAGGGATCACCTCTCAGAAGCACATTTTTATTTTTTATTTTTTTTTTTTAAGATTTTATTTATTTATTTGACAGAGAGAGATTACAAGTAGGCAGAGAGAGAGGAGGAAGCAGGTTCCCTGCTGAGCAGAGAGCCCGATGCGGGCCTCGATCCCAGGACCCTGAGATCATGACTTGAGCTGAAGGCAGAGGCTTTAACCTACTGAGCCACCCAGGCGCCCATCAGAAGCACATTTTTAAATTCATAGTGTAAAATACATGAGATTACAAAGGATACAACTGCCCAGGAATATGATTACCAGAATATTAAAAATCTGATTTGTGATAGAGTAATGGATGTGCTTCTTTGTCAACATGTTGAATAATAGGATCTAGCTCCTCTAACAACCACCATAATTTTGAAGTTGTGTTGAGCACAAATGCATTTTCAGTTTGTTTGCCCATATTTACTAGTGGAAGAAAGGCTAAATTTCAGCTAGAAGCTAGTGGAAAGAGGGATGCAATTTTTTTCCTATTCAATTTCAGGGCCTCTGATTCTATCCATGGACACCAAGTTAATAACTCCTCCTCAATACATCAAGCTCGTTCCCATCTCTGGACCTGTGTACTCGCTATTCCCTCACCTGGAATGCTCTCCCCCTGGATCTATGCAGAACTCCCTCCCACCTTACTCAAGTTTCTGTCCAAAGGCTGCTTTCTCAGAGAATCCTTCCTTTCCTCACCCCTCTACCTGAAACAGCACCTTTAGTCTCCACCCCCCCACCATACTCCTTCCCCTTGTTCTGCTTCACCTCCCAACCTTACTTACTACCTTCAAAGTCATGTTGCTTAAGTGCTGGTGTACCTGTTTACTGGCTTCCTGAAGGTAAAGCTCCACTCCCTATCTTGGTCTCCAAGGTCTCCCAGCATCTAGAATGGGCCTGCTACAAGAAAGCTTGCAGCAAGTATCTGTGTGATGAGTAAATGGCTATAAAGGGAGAAATATGTTCTAGATGTTCAGACACATGAAAGGAAGAGATATCTTGTTCCAAATTCCAATCAAAACACATGGGTTTTCACATTTTTTTTCAAAAATGGGATTTCCAATAGCAGAACTATATTCCACGTTTTATATAGTCTTTTAAATATGGCTCCTGACACAGATTGGGCATGTACCTGGTTCCCTACCGGAGGATTGACTGCTAGACCACCAGAAGGCTGGTAAAACTGTATTGCAATGAACCATAGCTTGGTTTGACTACTTCAATTAAAGTATAGCTGATTCCTTCTAATAATAGCTATTTTCTTTTAAACTTGCTCTTAGCATTTTGTATTTGGCTTACCCTGAGAAGGGAATATTGTTGAACTGGCATTACACTTGACTCAAAAGACGATAACATTATAGAGCAAACATAATGGTTTATCTCATTATGTGGAGGCAACTTAATTCTTTATTGCAAGGAGTAGCTTAATATTGAGGTCTTGGGGGACTTCCTGGTGATAACTCATTAGCCATTAAAAATATGGGTCTTGATATTACTCAGCCATTGGGGGGGGGAAAAAGGAGGTCTTATTACTTTACTCTTGCCTCCTGGCTCTCTACTTGACTCTTACAACCACATGGATGGACCTAGGAGATATTATGCTAATAGAAATAAGTCAGATAGAGAAAGACAAGTACCATATGATTTCACTTAGATTTGGAATCTAAAAGACAAAACAAAAGAACAAACAAAAAACAAAAACAGACCTTAAATACAGAGAACAAATTGGTGGTTGCCAGAGGGGAGGCTCGTGGGGGGATGGGTGAGATAGATAAAGGGGATTAAGAGGTACAAACTTCCAGTTATGAAATATATAAGTCATGGAAATGGAGCATACAGTTTAGGGAATACAGTCAAGAATGTTGTAACAACATTGCTGGGTGAGAGATGGAGACTACCCTTAACAGTGTTGAGCACGTGGAATGTATAGAATTGTCCAATTACTATGTTCTGCACCTGAAAGTAATACAACATTGTATGCCAACTAGATTTCAATAATAAAAACTTTTGGAAAAAACAAAGTACATTTCTTGGAAACAAAATATGGGTCTTGAACTCAGGAAAGTAGACACAGCGTGAGAGGTAAACAGATATGGTTCGCTGCATATGTGATTCTGGAGCAGGGATTGTGGGTGGGATGTCTCAGGCAGAAGGTGTGGAATATGAGAAGGAACCAAAATCAGCTCCTAAGGAACCCATGGAAGAGGAAAAAAAAAGCCAAGAAAGCAAACTTGGAATCAGAAATACCAAGTTGTTCAAGTATTGACTTGTTCAAGTATAAATTGACTCACTAATTGCCTCAGGTATGTAATTCTTGACCAGTTCTTGAAGATAAGGAAGAATAAAGAGGGAAAGGTAATCCATGTCCTGTGACCTTTATAAAAAAGAGAAGAAGATATAGCACGAAAGTAACAGACAACATCTGAAGAATGCTAATCATTTCTCATTTGCAAATCATCTTACAAAAGCAAACACCTAAATGGAAGAGTTGGCAAAATGTAGAGCTCTATAAAGAAATCCAGAGAAAAATACTAGGGCAAACCTCAAGTGAATACAGGAATAACTCTCAGAGCTAAAAAGGAAAGTTAAACACACACACACACACACACACACACACACACACACACACACACACACACACACCAACCTTATTAAATGCCAACAGTGGGTGTGTCCCTGCTGTACCAAGAAACTGTTGGTGTTACCAGAGTATCTGTGTTAAGTAACTGAAACAAAATGGTTTTTATTCAAACAATTGCATTTTGAACAGCAAAAAAATTGAGAGTAAAGTAAAACAAAATTAACCCAACCCTGAAACAAACTGACCTACATCTCAGAAGAACATGTAGTCATGAAACACAGAACAGAAAAGAAAATCATTTAATTGCAAGCGCTTCTGACTAGTAATCATTGGCAAATAAATGGACAATATTTCTAAATGGCCAAGAGTACACATCTCGGATGCCTAGTGCTTGTTCTTGATGAAAATGAACTGATTGGAAAAAAAAGCTTCAGACTTTTCTTTTAAGCAAAACACTTTCGTTTAACGGGAATCTTTCAGGATATAAAACAGTTGAATCTGGTTGAATCTGGTGGATGGGAGCAGGGGAGGGGGGACCCAGGGCCCTGTTCACTGAGCCTCCCCTTTGCCCTGAGCACACCACCACCTTCCCCCATCCTCCCTCTAGGCAGCCCCTGAGGAACCTCTGGAGACCCAGGGCTTTGTGTAGCACTATTTGAAAACTGCTAGATTCAAGAAGAAAGATACAGTGAGTGTAATGCCCCACTGTGACACCCCAAGAACTTTAATTCATTCCTAACATTTCCTTGGTGACTTGATCCAACATAAATCTATCCACTTATTAGCTGGAAGTGCTTTAAGCATCAGGAAAAAAATCAGCTCGAGACGAGTTTCTTCCTCTCTGCCCCAGCTGTCATAGACACATGAGTTCTAGGCTCTGGCACAGCGGCCAGTGTGGGAATGGGCAGGAGAAGTGGATTTGGTGAGCATTTCTCTACTCATTTTCCACAGAAGCCAGGGTAGGAGGTAAAGGAGGCTTAAGCTTCAGGTTACTTCTCTTGCATGGATTCCCCATGACAGCAGGCAATGAATGTCACCAAGTCAAAGACTGTAGAAGATTACTGTGCAAACTTGAATTGACCTGAAATCTTACAGCTCATATATAAAAGAAATTTGATAGAAGTTCTTCCAATCCTAAAAGCTTACATAAGATGGCCAACAACATGTTGTAAAGCCAAAAGAAACTTTTCTAACTGTCAGTGATAAAACAATTTGTCATCAACCATGCTAGGGAAAAGACTAAGTTATGTATTATCACTATAAAAAATGGTACTACAAAATCCAGGCTAAAAAAGAAGAAGAAGAAGAAGAAGAAGAAGAAGAAGAAGAAGAAGAAGAAGAAGAAGAAGAAGAAGAAGAAGAAGAAGCAGCAGCAATAAGTATGCAGAAAAAAAAAGAAGTAGTGAAAAAAAATTAGAGAGGTGTACCAGGCAGTTGAATAGTAAAAGATACTATATTTTTGTAGGTTTTAGAGTTTTTGTTATTGGTCAGCTTTTTAAACTTTAAAATTTGTGATTTCTTTACTCATCCTAAACCAAGATTTGTTTTGGCACTTTGTATTTGGCATTTTGTACTCTCTTTATTGAAGATAGTGCCAAAAATTATACAAGCTTCAGGCCCCACAAAGCTGGATCCATTGCTGTCTACCAGCAGAGCAGAGGAAGAAAGCAACTGTCTTATTTAGGGTCTTATTTAGACCACATTCATAGCAAAGGTCAGATCACACTCCCGTCCCTCAAGCCAACTGGATGCTTTAATACTCAATTAACACTATATACTTGGAAGAAGGAAACTACTAGTATAGTAAGGATCCATCTTGCATCTAAGCTGGAGTTCAACTATGGGCATAAATCCTAAACCACTGGGGTAGGCCTAGAAGACATTTATTTGTACAGACAACTGAGGAGCCTTCTGGGAAAGGACTCATTCTAAGGGGAGCAGGAGCCTTGCTTGGTCAGCTTGACCCTGTGGTAAGTCTTTGTCATTATAAGTCTCAGTATAGTGTTTGCTCCTCACTTTTGTTTTGTGGACACACGTACATCCACGCTTAGTCACATACCACTCACACAAGACTCCTGTGTGAGTCCTTCACAGAAAAGACCAGAGCTCAGATGAAGCAACTTCCCTGATGTCGTTACATAACTATAAGGTGAAGGAGACCCGTTCTAAGAGGAGTTGGGACCAGAGCCAAGGCAACTCTAGCATTTTGGGAACACCACTGCTTTCCAGTGCTGTGCCTTGAGACAGCAGTGCCTGCAGGTGTCTGGTGGGGAAGAGTGGTCTGGTGAACTCAGCAGAATAAATTTGTCCATGAGTATATGGAAAGATGGGGACTTCTTGTCTTCTCTGAGTACTCTCTTGGCTGCTTCTCTGTGCCTTCCATACGAGCAGCTTACTTTCTGAAGATCGCCATCTTGAAAGAAGCTTAGCCACGTTGATGTCTTACAGAGGATTGAGGATATCCCAGCTGAACTGCAATGGGCATGAAGTAGTGAAATTTGGTCCATTACTAACAATGCAGTCCAGCTGCAGGTATGGGAGGCATGGGGAAAACAGGATTATGTCTATAATGACAGTGGGGGGTTGAGTTCTTGGGGGGAACATAATCAAGGGGACCTGGATGTTCCCTGCCACAAACTTGCTGTGTGACTTTACACCTCTGCTTCCTCATGCATAGAAGCTTGTTGCTGGCGTCAGACGGATGATCTCTACAGTGTCTGCTAGCTCGAACATTCTACTGTTCGAACCGGAAATCTTTATGGGTCTTCCAGGATAACATCAAGCAATTACAAGAAATTCTTTTTAGAAAAGAGGGCATGCAACACGACAAGAACAACATGCTCCCAGCACAGTTGCCTCCTGGAAGTTTTTGTTACTTTGAATAATGAGCAAATAAATGTCATCAAACAAAGAAGTCAAACTACCTCTCACAGGTCACACACACACACACACACACACCCCACACCAGATACCTATCAATCTACTAAAGATCCAATTCTCGGGCGCCTGGGTGGCTCAGTGGGTTAAAGCCTCTGCTTTCGGCTCAGGTCATGATCTCAGCGTCCTGGGATCGAGGCCCGCATCAGGCTCTCTGCTCAGCAGGGAGCCTGCTTCCTCCTCTCCTTGTCTCTCTGCCTGCCTCTCTGCCTACTTGTAATCTCTCTCTGTGTGTCAAATAAATAAATAAAATCTAAAAAAAAAAAAAAAAAGATCCAATTCTCTTTCTTCTGGGCTTACCATTCATTACAGCTTCTGGAAGTTTGGAAAAGTGTCTCAAGGTGACCAGTTCCAGATGAGACCCGTGGGGCAGCGATGCATACACGACCTTGCAATTGCAGGAAAACAAACCTACGTGTGTCTACACTGTGGGTTTCTGAAAACAAAGACAATCCAAATTTGTAGCTCATCAGTTACAATGAGAGGGAGGGCTATTTTACATGACTACATCTAATAATGGATATTTATTTATAAGATTATAAAAAGCTGAGTGTGGCTCTTCTTTGAATGCTAGAGTGAGACGCTTTTTAGGGGGGGCTTTCCTCCATGGTTGCTTGCTGAGGGATACTGGATGGTCATGTGAAGAAGCTAGGGAAGAGCTTCAAGGGATCCTAATCTGAAATGGGTAAAACAGAGGGCCAGAGAGAAGGAGTCAGCCTCAGATCTGGCTATCCGAGTCCTCAAATTAATGTTCTCTTTAGTCTCTCCCCGAGAGATTAGATGCAAATTGTTTCTGTTGTGCAAATAGCTACGCTCCCATAGGCGTAGAGAAAGTGACTTTCGGAATAATGCTGAGACCTGGAAAACACCTATCAATTTCTAGATGAACAGATGAAGCCCAAAGAAAACAAGTGACTTTTCTGGTGCTTGTGTGTGTCAGAAGAACAAAGGCACCCTGGAATCTGGGGCCCCAGAGCAGGTACAATTCAAAGAACAGTACTTCTGCTGGGGCTGCCAAACAGGGCAGTGGGGGAAGGGGGCTGGAAGCACTGTGATCATAGACTCCCCTAGAATCGTGCTGTGTCATCTACACAGTGGCCCTGCTCTGTCCTCCTTGTCCCTACACAAAATCAGTGAGTTCCAAGGCCCACAACTGGAAGTCCCAGGAGAAGGAAGGGTGGAGGCACTGGAATAGGCCTCAGCCCAGCCCATTGCCTTTTCCTCTCCTCAAAATGCGTTTTTTTTTCTAAGTTGATGGCTTTCCCAGATGCCCTGCGATCAGACAAGGCTACAAACACCCAGAAAGCCCAAATGAATTGTAATGCTCTTTGGAAAGGTTAAAAACGACAACAGGAAATTAGGGAATTTTGAGGAAAATGGAAAATCCTTAGCTTATTTAGGAAGACGACAGGCTGGGAGTCCCCAGTCTCTGGCTTCTCTGCTAAACAGAGCTACTGCTAAAGAGAATATGGACCAAAACGTGGCTAAGCTTCTTTCAAGATGGCGATCTTCAGAAAGTAAGCTGCTCGTATGGAAGGCACAGAGAAGCAGCCAAGAGAGTACTCAGAGAAGACAAGAAGTCAGTTTCCTATAGAAAAGTATACAGCGAACCAAACTTACCTCAAGTACACCCATTGACTTCATCGACTTCTGTTGAAGTTACTCAAAGATACTCCTTAAGAGACATTGGGGAGCGTGTGTGCTATGGTGAGTGCTGTGAATTATGTAAGACTGATGAATCACAGACCTGTACCCCTGAAACAAATAATACATTATATGTTAAAAAAAAAAAGAGTATATATACCAATCCATGTCCATAGCAGGGAAATCACATACACTTGGTATAGATATAAAGAAACTACTTGGAGCTCCTCTACCCCATCCTCCCACGTGTTCATCCTACGCATGCCATTGGGCTTACCCACCCAGGCCCCTGTTGCTCCTCTGGAAAAACTTACCTGTACAGACCTTTCCCACAATTTATCTCTTATTTTCCCCTCTGTGCAATGCCAAGCCCAAGCAGGAATTGATACCAAAAATTCAGTAAAATTAATGTTTAGACCATTGAATCTCAACCCTGGCTGCATATTGGAATCATCTGAGAAGCTTTGTAGGAATGCCCATGCCTGGCTCCTACTCCAGACCAAATAAATTAGCAGCTCAGGCTGGGACCAGAGCACTGGCCTGTGTTAAAAGCTGGTGCAGGTCAAGACATCCTCCAACTCTGAGAGTTATATACCAGCCATATTCAAACTTGGTTCAAATTCAAAGCTCTTTTCTATGCATTTCAACTCTTCTGGAGCCCCAGGTTCTGGTTGCACATTTTGGGAAAGTTAAAAAAAAAAACTCAATGCCCAAACTGCACCCCATGTTAATTAAATCAGAAATCCTGAGGGTGGGAACCAGACATGAGTATTTTTTAAGATTTCTTTGATGCCTCCAAAGTTTAGCCAAATCAGAGAAGCAAAGAGTTAAATGACAATCCAGCCCAAAGAGCAGGAGCAGGATCTATGCAGGGCACTTGAAAGAGAGAAGGCTTCCCAGCCAGAGTTTGGCTGGAACCTAGCTGGAGGTATTAACAAATCTAAAGATAGAATGAGTGAACCAAGTGAGGAGGTCTGCATGGAAAGAGAAAATGGGAGTCAGAGGGGAAGGGCTCGCAGAGGAGAGAGTGCATGGGTGAGCTGACAGGAACATCCAGTCCTATCAGTTTGGCAGGTCCATCTCCCAAGAGGAAATGAACACATGAGCTTAAGAAAATGTGACACCCTTTGACATTAAAACCATCCCTCTAAAATCCCCTGCTCAGGCTGTGTACTCAAGCTGTGTTCTCATTACCATTTGTCTTCCTATTTCGTTTCCTACTGGGAGAGAACGTGTTAGTCAAGGTGACACAAATGTCTACTCTGCTGAGAGGCTCTCATTTCTCATCACAAATTAATAAATTGTGATTTGAGTTTATACGGCTGTCTCTCGAGAGCTTGACTGATGCGAATCTGTCCCTGAGAACTTGATCCATCCAGCACATTGATACAGTCCAGTGTCCAAGTTTGCAAAGCAGTTTCACCAAAGTGGCATCATCCCAGGATTCCTGGGATTTAGTGCAGAGCATTTTTTGTGATGGTCTCCACTGGATTGGGAGATCCTAGAAGACAGGGGTCAATGTTTTATTCTTCTGTGTATCACTGATAACCAGTTTAGTGCCCAGACATTAGAGGCAATGGTGAGAGTCTAGCTCTTTACACCCATGTCAGTGGTGATTGCCCTTTTCACATAACATGAGTACTCTTTTGGCTGGTGCTGGAGCAGAGTCCAAGAGGCCCCTGGGGGGTGAAGTGTGAATCTCACAGGTACTTGGTCTTGGGAATTCAGAGGGTGCTTGGTCTTAGGGAATTCAGGAGGCAAAAGGGGATTGACGTGTCTAGGGCAGATGGCGCTACTGGGAAGGCGCAGGGGAGTGACATTTCACCATCAGTATGACAGTACTTTGACGTTTTAAAAACTAGTAGATACAATCATACTGGTGCCTAACGGCTAAATATCAGCTTTGTTGGTAGGTAAAAAGTATTTGTGGATTAGACGAACACCTCTCACGAAAGCATCCCCCCGTGGTTGCTGGTACTCCAACATCTGCCAACCTCCAGCAATGCCAGAGACTTTCCTTCCCAGAGCTCCTTGACACCAGACCCCTGCAGAGTGTGACTGAGTTTGGCCTTGGCTTTAGCTCACATGACCTTGGGAGCCAGCTGGGTCTGGTGCCTAGGACACAGGGGCGAGAAGAGAAGAGTGTAGTATCCTCACAGGATTAATAATACAAAGCCCAGACTTGCTTTAGCTTTAATTTAAAAAGAAGCCCTAAGGCCTTTGCAGCCGTGAAACTCCTTGGCAAAATCACTGCTCTTTGCATGGTATTCGAAAGCTGGGCTCTAATATGAAAGTAAAAAAAAAAAAAACCCATTAGTCTAATATTTACAGCAAGACAGCCTGAGCAGATGAGAACAAAACTTCCAACTCCCTTGAAAGTGGAATCCACTGTGATTTCCCAACAAAGCGACTAAGAAAGGCTTCTTCAGCATTCTGCTCTCTCTCCTACAGTTGATGTTCTGCGACAAGTGATTGCTGGGAGATGTCACTGGATGAGAACACTGGAAAACACTTGCTTACTGTGTCATTCCTGCTGTGTCATTCAGGTGGTGACTTGTCCATTTCCCTCCTCGGAGCACCTTAAAGGGACATGTGCAATTAATGACATGGGAAGATCTAAAGAGCTCTTTATGGTTAATTGTGCTCTTATCGTTAAATGTGAAAATATGTCTGTTCATAGTTCATCATGCTACCCAAAGTTTGAGCCTTTCGGACCTTTTCCCTGGCTAGCTTACTCTCCCCCCCCAACCCCCGCTCCCCAAAGCCCATGTCACTAAATTTTAGTGAACTCTATCTTGTCTTGCTATTGAGAGATCCAGTCTAGAGTTGTATTTAGGGAAGATTGACGTGCCTCCCAAGATAGTTCGTAGTTTCACTAATAACACAAATTATTTTATAGCTTCTGGGTGCATACAGTTAGAAGAAGGGTTATCCAGTGCCCACTAAAGATGCAGAAGAGATATCGAAATGGATGGATGGATACCTAATATGGTATGCTACCAAAATACATCTAGAACAACTCTCAGGGTGGACCACAAGAGCCAGACATTTGTTTCCCAGTTACCATTTTGGTGTCCTCTTCTAGGCATCCAGGAAAGCTCTCCGCTGACGTAGAAACAGAAAAGGTTTCATTATGCAAAAGGAAAAATCTATTCTATCGTGGGAGCCCGGAGTGAAAACAGCACGTGAACTCAGGGCTGCCAGTGTACCCTCATGCCAGCTGGTTCAATGAGCAGAAGTGAGAATGTTAATAAACACTCTAATGAAAGGAAGTTGTTGGATAGTAATTAACATATGCCATTAGTATCTGTCCCTTTGGCCAGACACTGCAGACAGGCTGAAACCATACATACAAATGAGCGTCTGCTAGGACCGTGCAGGGAAGAAAGGGGGACAGTGCCATTGTGAGCGGCTGGTGTCGTCGGGAGCTTTAAATCATAGGCCACTTAGTAACAAAAACAGGGGAGGCTTTTGTGTTCCAGAACAATCATGCGACTGAAAGTTTTAAAATTTTAATAAACTTTTTCATGCTTGTTTACTTTCACCTCAAAACATACTGTTTGTAGTTCTTTTTTTTTCTTTTTTAAGGAAAATACTGATTTAGCTCTTTTTTTTTTTTTTAAATCAATGAGTACAGGACTGCAACTTAGGGCCTTTTGTGTTTAAACCACAATTTCCTAATCTCTCCAGGAAGAGAGGTGATTACATGAGTCTCATGGGCATCCTGTTAGTTGTATTTCTCAAGATTTACATTATCCCTTTCTGGTTGACCTAAAATGGCTTATAAATCATACCAACTACTTCCAAATGCTGCCTCTCACAACACAGTGGAAAGTCAAAACTGAAAACACAGAGGCCGGTCAGCTTCAATAGCCTCTTTTTGCAATGGGAAACTGAGGCCCAGAAAGGTGAACCAATATCCCTTAAATCACAGGCCTACTCTCTGATCATTAGCCAAGATTTTTTTCATATCCTAGGCCACACCGTCTCTCTTACTTTGACCAGGACTCAAAGAGGCATTAAAAAGAGACCAAACCACATTTGGATCCTTCTTCATGTGTGTTGATTTGTTAGAAGCACACACATTTGGGGGAAAACTCAACATTTCAGAAATACCAGGAGCAGTGAAGCTTGGTGCTATTTGGCAGTGAGACGTTATGAGGAATTAAAAGTAGAAAATCTAGCAGGAACAAAGGATAAAGCAGAAAAAGAAAAGAATTCAAAATCAGAGAGATTATAGTAAAATATGAGCTGACGAGGAGGCTGGACACCACAAGTAAGTAGATAGCAGCCTCTGGAAGGGTCAGCTGTGAAAGTTAATAAATAATTTTCCCAGGAAATTAATTTGAATGACTGAATTTAGGCCTTTGTGATAATTAAAGTTGGCTGAAATCTATCGCTGTGTTGTCTTTGAAGAAAGAACTTATTAAACCAATTAAAGGATAAGCAAAAGTATAGACAAATTAGTTTAACCTACTTAAGATAACAAAATAACTTTCAAGCATTGTTTGAACTTTAATTTTTTAATGCACTGTCCTGCCTTTAAATGAGCCCCATCTACTTGCTCACCCAGATCCAGAAAAACCTTCATTTGCGTCTATTCAGTGATGCTAGCTCACTTCCCAACTGTCAATGAAAAATACAGGGCTCTATTTGGTGAGGGATTAAAATCCTTCCTTCTAGAACATTCTGTAGGAAGGGGATAGCCAGTCCCACTTTCTACCCCCAGGGAACTCCCCATCAGTCCCTTAGACCATGGGAAGAGAAGAGAATTCAAGGCTGTCAAAGTGTGGTGGGCTCCAGCAGAACCTTCCAGTTGCCCTCGAGTTCCATCTCAGGAAGTTCCAGCCTTTCTCTGATCAGATTGGCCTTTCTCTCAGTCAATGACATCATTTATTCACTAATGTTTTTGTTCAAAGAACTCATATTGAGCAACTTCTTGGTACCAGATGTGTTGCTGGACAATGGGCCTTCGTCTCTGAATGTGACAGAATGGGCGTCTGTCCTTACGTAGCTTTTTGCTTCTTTCTGCGCTTGCCCCTTGGTCAGATTACATATCAGATTATAGCACCAGGAGGTGCTCATTTTTTGCTTTGGAAGAAGGACAGGGGAGCAGTCAGAAGAGAAAAGATTTCAACAAGTCATTTTTCCTGTCAGTCTGTGGGCCTCTCCATGCCCCACACAGCCCTGGGGAGAGCGTATATGATAATGCAAAGACCAGACTACAAATGTTAGTGCTTATAAAGACCCTGGACATCGTCTGGTACAACCCTCTCATTTAACAGATGAGGACACTGAAGCACAGAGAAGGAAACCGCTCTCTTTGAAGTTGTGTAGAAGGTTCAGGGCAAAGCCTGCCCTCCAGGGTTCTGTCTCCCACACCAGCTTTGCACAGAAGCAACCAAGTAAATCTTGCTTTGAGCAGGAGCTCTGTGAGAGTCCATAGCTATGTATCAGGAGAAAAGATGAATTGAGACAACTTTAACAAAAAAGCAACTTAAGGACATCCTTCAAAATTGCTTCTGAATGTTTATAAAAACAGGGGTGTTGATTGGGGGTCCCTTCTGAAGGCTCAAATATGAACTGAGTTGAACACATGAAATACTGTCATGGTGGGCTGGCTTCAACGTGGGGAAGAACACATGAGTGAACTCCAGCCTGTGGTCCCGAGCTCGAATCCTTTCCAGAAGGGTTTCCACCAGGAGAGAAACCCATTTGACCCCGATTTAGGAGTAATAGTGATGAGGAAGGTGAGTGAATGCACAGGCCTCTTGCTAAGGTTGTGTCACTGTGGGCTTGGTAACTGACCAGCGCACACCCTGCAGCAGCAGGGACAGAACCTAACAGAGGACAGTGGCTTTGTCTTATGTGGGGCCCACTGAATGCTCCTCTCTCTAGGTTTCCGAGGTCCTCTGTGTGTTTACTGCCATTCTAACACCCTTCTGCCTGGGGACTGTCCTCTTTCTTTAAAAGATTCACTGCTGTTAATTGCAAACATAACATACACTTATTATAACAAATTCAAATAACCCAGAAATATAAAGAATAAGAACTGAACATTATCCTTCCCTTCCCCCCACTTTGTGTTTCCCCTCCAATTCCTTCTCTTACAGGTAACTGCTGCTAACAGTACACATTCTTCCAGAAAAAAATACATTATATACATAAATGTGTGTATACACAATTTATGTTTTTTACTTACATTTATGTGCACTTACATAAAAAGTTTTGCCCAACATAAATTGTACCATACCGTATGTATTGTTTTGCAACTTTCCCTTTTCCCTAACCTACATATTATGCATATTTTCCCATGCTGATACCATGTGTCACAAGATATGTGTACACTCCAATTAATTTAATGAGTACCCAACTGATGAACATTTAGGTAGTTTCCAATTCTTTAAAAAATAACCTCCAATTAAGATTAGGTAACTTAAAATTCTCCTCTCCCACCCCACTGATCTAAGCTCAGTTATGTAAATGTACCACCATATCCCAATCTTATTTTCAACTATGACACTTCGATTGTGCGCTAGTTAAGTAAATGCTGTGCCAAATGAGGGGATGGGCATGAGCGTTAGAATGTCATAGAAATCAAAAGATAGTAAAGGATTAATATCACCATTTGCTATCTGTGGGCTGGTCTGATGTTTTGGCCTATTTTCTCCCCCCAGATAGCTGCTACATTTTCACTATATTTTCATCAAAAAAAAAAAAAAACATAAAAAATTAAAACCAGGGCACCTGGGTAGCTCAGCCAGTTAAGCATCTGCCTTGGGCTCAGGTCATGGTCCCAGGGTCCTGGGATCGAGCCCCATGTCAGGCTCCCTGCGCAGTGGGGAGTCTCCTTCTCCCCCTGCCTCCTCCTGTCACTCCATTTGTGCTCTCTCACTCTCTCTGTCAAATAAATAAATAAAATCTTTAAAAAAATTAAAAGCAAGTTCATGTGATGAGTTTCATTACACATCTCATTGGAAATGGGAGTGGCAGAGCAGACACTGCCAAGCTCTGTCCCTTATCTGTCTCACTGTGGACTCTCTATAAGTACTAAACCAACCACAGAGTCTAAGTTGAACTGCCCAGAGAACTTGTGTCCATCAGACCTCCATGGATCACCCACTTTGTACAACGCCCTGAAGGCTTAACCAAAAAGAATATGACACAGTCTCAGGGTGCGTGGGTGGCTCAGTCAGTTAAGCATCTGCCTTCGGCTCAGGTCATGATCCCAGGGTCCTGAGATCGAGTCCCTGCTGGGTGGGGAGGCTTCTTCTCCCTCTGCCTGTCCCATCCCCCCTCCCCCCCTGCTCGTGCTCACATGCTCTCTCTCTCTCTCTTTCTCAAATAAATAAGCAAAATCTTAAAAAAAAATAAAAAAAGAATATGACACAGTCTCTGCCCTCCAAAACCTTGGCCATAGTAGAAAAGATAGACCCCAAACACCAGCTAACATATGCAAAACAGATCAAGCATGCCATTGAATAATGAGCAGAGAGCATGGGTAGGGCACAGGAAAGGTTTGCATTCAAAAGAGAAGTCGCAGGAATGTGGGTTTGAACAAGGCCTTGAGCAGAATGTGGATGGCTGGGTGAGCGGTGGAAAGAAGTTTCAGGTTCAGGAATAAGGACCCAGGCACGAATGCAAATAACCACGTAAGGATCAGTGAACAGTGGATGATCCCTCTGTCTGGGAACCAGAGGCTATGGAGGGATCTAGTATGAGGCCGGCAAGACACTTGGACTCAGATTGTCGAAGGCTGTGAATGGGGCAGTAAGGCGTTTTTGTGCTATTCTGTGGGCAGTGGTGTTCCTCAGTGGGTTTAGAAATGTGCTCCATCCCATGCTTTGGGAAAATAATCTGAGAAGGATCATTAAGAGAAACAAAAGACTGAAGGCAAAAGGTTGGGAGATTTTATTTATTTATTTATTTATTTTTGCAGTGATCCAGAGGGAAATGATGTGCCAGCCCAGGTCCTCTGAGGAGCAGATTTGTCAGAGTTGAGTTTCAAATACCAGGTCTTAAAAACTGGCCATGTGTACCAATGCATGAAGAATGTCTCATGCTGCCACCAATACAAATGCAAATGTGGCACTATTTGGAGAGTGTTCAGTTAGAGAAGGTATGAGAACTGGAAAGAGTAAGAAACTTTTGGCCTTTCTCTTATCATCCAATGCCCCATCGTTGTAGTCAGCATCACCGTCCCTCTCTATGCGGCATAATGACTTTTCTAGAATTTCATAACAATGAAATGTTAAATTGGTGTCTCTGTTTTAGTTATCTTGCCAAAAGGTAAGAGCCGCCCTATCCTCCCAGCTCTTTTACCCAGTTCACAAGCGTCAAACTATATCCCCATTCTCTGTTCTCCTACCCTTTAATATTGGGTGCTAACAAGCATTGTATGCATATTATATAATTTTATTCTTCACAACAGTGTTACAAGTTCACTGAAAATTTGAGTATCCACTACGAGGTAGACAGTGGGAATACGGTGATTTAAAAATCATACAGTCACTGTTCTCCTGGAGCTGAGCTGACATTCAAGCAAGAAGAGAATAGAAAATGCACACACGGCTTTGTAACATAATGTCGGTGGTGATGAAAATGAGGTGGGGAAATGAAGCAGGGTAAGGGGATGAAGGGGATGGAGAAGGATGACGGAGGGAAGGGGACAGTGAGCCGGGAACAGGGGTCTGGCTTAATAGAGGAATGGCCCATGCACGAATCTGGGAGAAGAGCATTCTGGGCAGAGGCAGCACCTGTTGAAAGTCTACATGGTCACTAGGCTTCAAACTGTGGACTGAGGTGAGAAGGAGCAAGTGTAGGAGGAAAAACAAGGAGGCCAGCTTGGCTGAAGCAATGTGAGTACGAAACAGGGTGAGAGGGTGAATAGGATTCTGGCACCAGGTCATAGGAGGCCTTGTAGGTTTTGGGGATTTTGTTCTGGGTGTGGTCAGATGGCACTGGAGGATTTTGAGTAGAGAAGTGACATGATCTAGTGTACAATTATGATGCCTGTTTTACAGATAGAGAATCAGGCTCAAAGCGGTAAGCTCCTTCCTTGCCCAGTGTCATGAGGCAGGTAAGTCTTAGAGCATAGGCTTACATCATGTCAGTGTATTCTTCCTCAAACAGCCTCCAGTAAGCTCAGCTCACACCCGCCTTCAGGTCCTACTCCAAACAGGAAAATTCAAGTCCATGGAGTTAACATTCCCTGCAGTCATGCTCTTGACCACCAAGCTCTAGGACCTCTGCCTGCCTTGACCCATGCCCTCTGGTCTGACCTCCAGAGCCCCATCTTCCCTCTGGCCACAGTGACTTCCTGGTTTCTCAGCCTTAGGCTACTCAACCTCCACAACCACTCTCAGGACTTGAGGAAAAGTGGCAATGGTGTTGGCTGTGGCCTTAGAATGCTTCGTTTCAAGACCTCACTCTGCTATGTGTAGCTGTGTGGCCTTGGGCACTGACTCAGCTATTCACAACTTCAGTCATCCACCTGGACAGTACCGTGGAACCTCACAGGGTGTCATCAGGAATGAGCATCTGGCACAGGCCGGGTGCTCAGCAGAACTGAGAAGGGAGCCATTCTTCTCCACTGTCTTCGACCCTTCTCTCTCTGATGTAGGGTCTGGCTGTCTGCCCTGCTCCCCTGGCGGGTTCTACTGCAACCAGCTCCCTTTAGTATCATACATTTCAGGTTGATCAGGTAGAAACCTTGGAAAGATACCTAGAGGAGGAGGAGGAAGAGGAGGAGAAGTGGCTTCACCAGGACAAAAAAGTCAAGTTGTACATCTCTTTTCATTTTCGTTCAAAGTGATTCTAACAACCACTCTGGAGCCACATTTTTGTTTTTAGGATATATCGAACTCTCAATGTCTAGGAAAAATGTGACATGTTTTATAGACCTCTAAAAAATAGGACTCAATATTCAATTCCTTAGAAGTAATTGACACTAAAGAATATATGGTAGGTTCTCAGAGTTCTCTGAGTTACTTAGAGTTACTTAATTACCTCCATGGACTTTTGGAAGCAGTTTCTCAAAAATTCACTCATTTTTAAGGCTGGTGAATAGCATTTGGAATACAACTTACGTGTTATCATTGACCTGAGAGTGTCATGCAGAGCAGTACCTCCATGATTCTTGTCTTTTAAAAAACTTTATTTTTGTATAATCTTAGACTTAGGAAATTTGCAAAAACCATCAATCCATAGAGTTCCCATATAGTTCTGTGCTCAGCTTACTCTCATGGCAACACCTTACATAATCATGAGGCACTTGGCAAAATTAAGAAATAAACATTGATACAAAACAGTTAACTAAGCTGTAGACTTAAATCAGATTTCCCCAATCTTTCTATTTAATGTCAGTTTTTCCATTCCAGAATGCCACAGTGTACTTACTTGTCATCCTCCTTAGTCTCTTCTAAGCTGTTACAGTTTCTTGGTCTTGTCTTTTGTGATCTTGACAATCTGGAAGATGGTTAGTCAGGTATGTTGTAAAATGTCCATCAGCTTGGGTTTGTCTCTTATCTCCTGGTAACTTAAGGTTATAAATTTCATCCTATTAGGGAGTCAATAATATCGGTGTGTGTCTTAATTACCAAATATGTCAACACTGATCATTTGGTTAGGGCAATGTCTGCCCACTTTCTCCTTAAACATTCACCTACTAATTTTAGCTTTCATTAAGCAGTTCTCTCCTGTTGCAATTATGATTGTGGTATTCAAATGATTCTCTGGTTTCCTTCATTCTTTTGAAATTTATTGATTTGAATTCTTCTGGAAAGAAGAGTTGTCCTATCTCTTCCACCTATTCATGGACAGCTCTCTAGACTCATGAATGTTTATTTTGTCCTTTGCCTTATGATCCCATATCATTGTTAATTTTTTCCCTCAAATCATTCCAGCTAGTGGAAGCTCTTTCGGGTTTCAACAAGCCCCCCACACTGACTTTGGAGCACTTCTCTATTTTGTAACACCAAAAGATGCTTCAGACTTTATTTTGTACTTTCCCACTCCACTCCTGGCACCAACCACTTCTCTCAGGAGCCCTAATTCTTTCTATTGGAGGATGGTATTTAGAAACCAAGATCTGGGTGGGTGAGCTCATTTTGACTGAGACGTCACTGGGTTTTTTTGGCCCTTGGTGGACAGAAATAGAAAATCATGTGTGGGTACTAAGCCATGTATACACAAACATCTGTATTTGCTTCTGCATATATCTAATTCAGTGATTCTCCACCGGGGGCAATTTTGTCCCCCATCTCCACCCCAGGGGGTACTTGCTGATGTCTGCAAGCATTCTGAGGTGTCACAACTCAAGGGGAGGGTGCTACTGGGAATCCAACGGGTAAAGGTTGGGGCTTCTGCCAAACATCCAGCAATGCCAAACAACCAACAACAAAGAATTATCCAGCCCAAAATGTCAATAGTGCCAATATTGAGAAGCCCTTATTTGTCTAAGTATATATTAAAAGCATACAAACATACCACACACATGAGTTCATACTGATGCCTCCTCCAACCCAATCCAACACCGCGGGGTCGGCCCTTTGCTTATTACTCCCTCTGGCCAGAAGAAAGTTGGTTCTCATTATCTCCACTACATTTACTTTGTTTAACTCTGGCATGCAGGTTAAGTAGTTTCAAAATTGCTAACCCACACCCTGTGAGAGACCAATTGACTCACTAGAGTGTACACTAATTTTGCATACAAGTCATTTTTTGTCATTAGCCTTGCGGTATCGACTCAAAACACTATTTCCAAAGTTATTTAAATTGTCTCCTTTCTCACCCACCCCCTTAAGCATGGTTAAAGCATTCACTCATAATACTGTTTTGTTCATTTGCCACAGTCTACGTTCCATCTAGGGCCTCTGACAATACGGTTGATTTTTTTTCTTTTACTTGCGTACAATAAAATTCATTCTTGGACCATACAATTCTATGGATTTTGACAAATGTAGAGTCATGTATCCTCCACAATAATAACATATAGGACTGTTCCATCATCCTCAAAATTCCTTTTTTGCTCCCCCTTCGTAATCAATCCCTCTCCTATTCCAACCCCTAGCAACTGTCCTTATAGTTTTGCCTTCTTGAGAATACAACAGGTAGCCTTTTGATTCTGACTTGTTTCACTCTGCAAAAGGTACTTGAGATTTACCCATGCTGTATGGGTCAATAGTTTGTTCCTTATTATTACTGAGTAGTATTCCATGGTATGGATGTATCACAATTACATCTATTCATCTTATCTATTCATCAGGTGAAGGATATCCAAGTTGTTTCCAGATTATGAGTAAGGCTGCTGTAAACTTCCAGGTATAGGTTTTGTGGAAGCATAAGTTTTCAATCCACTTGGGTACATATCTGCAAGTGGGTTGCTGGTTGTATAATAAATACATATTTAACTATATAAGAGACTAGCAAATTCTTTTCCAAAGAGACTATACAACTATGAATTCTTGTCAATAAAGTATAAAAGTTCCTTATCAGCACTTGAGGTTTCCAGTTTTTTCTTTTCCTCTTTTACATCATTCTAGAAACATGTAGTGATAGGCATTGTGATTTTAGTTTGTATGTCTCCAATGACTAATGATGTTGAGCGTCTTCCTATGTGCTTATTTGCCACCTGAATGCCGTCTTTGGTGAAGTGTCCATTCAAATCATTTGTCTATCCTTTTGCTCATTATTTTTAAAAATATTCCCTATTTATGGACATGAAACTCTCACACCCTCTCCCATTTCTGAAATGCCCATTTATGGGGGCTTCCCTCACATTGTCTGATTATACACAGTGTAATCAGAGATTCCTCTGGGTATCGCTACCAATCAACATGACTTGTTGAGTTCTACTTTTCATAGTATGTGTAATGCAGGCATTTTTACAAATATAAAATTTTACTTTCATTTGATCTACTTTGCCAATCACCAACCCTAAGATTCTGATATGACTTCCTAGGGGATAAGGTTTCAGTATTCAGTCTCCTAATGACATGGTCCACTAGTATTTCCAAGAGAATTCTGGAAATTAAACATGCTCTTTGACAGCATGAAGATGCCAGAAGGGCTCAGTGGAGAGTGTTGGAGCATTTCAGTGCAGGTGTCTCAAGTAGTGTTGGGTGGAATCTGCATGAGTATGTTGGAGGTAAGGAGAATGATTTTACTTCCACAGGATTTCTGATACTTATGGAAGTATTTGGACCAACTTCACTCTAGTCTAGAGTTAAATTTCATGAATTATAGTTAGACTGTAATGCAGGGGGAGGGAAGACTATGATGTATCAGAGACCCTGTATTTATTAATCCGAGTAATCTTCCCAACTCTGTGAGGTCATTTACCCGCATGGGACAGATAAGAAAACTGAGACTATGTGGGTTACAGAGCAAGTAAATTACAGGGCCTGGGCTACGTCCCAGGGCTATCTGACTCCAGAACCTTCATTCTTCCCACAGCATTGTTTTACTGCCTCGTGGGTTTAATTCACACACAGTATTAGAAATAATATTTTAAGAAGGTGGAATTTTCAAGAATCACAGAGACCCTGAGAGGCTGGAGCCTGCCATGAATGGACTCAAGAGGGACAGGACTTATTTCTGACTATCACTCATCTGCTTTCTGAATACAAAGAAATCATTGAATATTATTTTGCTTTAGTTTGCCTCTCTTTAACAGTGGCCTCCAAACTGTTTTGACTGCATATCCCATCAGTAAGAAAATGTTTGAGCATACTCACATGAAATGGTTATCTACTTATAAAATCATAGACATGTAGAATGCCATTAACATATTATGTATGTTTTTAAAAATCACAAAAATAGACATTTCAAAAGGATGAGGTAAAGATAAAAAAATCATATTTCTGTTCTCACTAGTATTTTTAGTTGGGACCATGTGATGACATAGATTATCCTTATTTTTACCTCATGAATAAGAGAGGTGTCTGCTCTACCATATTCTTTTTTTTTATGATTTTTATTTATTTGTCAGAGAGGGAGCACAAGCAGGGAGAGCAGCAGGCAGAGGGAGAAGCAGGCTCCCCTCTAAGCAGGGAGTCTGATGCAGGACTTGATCCCAGGAACCTGGGATCATAACCTAAGCGGAAGGCAGATGCTTAACCAACTGAGCCACCCAAGCATCCCTGCTCTACTGTATTGTTGTTTACTTGTTTGTATTTTGATATTAGCTTTATTCTCTGATTCCATTAGAGAAATACTTTTATGCCACTAGCCTACTTTAATAAGGTTTAGCTTTATCAAAACTAGATTATAAAGATTATAAAACTTGAGAATCCACGCAGCCTGTCCCCCACAAACTGCAGTGTGTCCCAGTACATTAAAAACAAATAAATTATGGTGATGCTATTAATCTCTCCAAATTATAAGATTCCTTAAAGTTTTCTCCTCTGTCATCCAGAACACTTGATCTTCTGACATGTGGGCTAAGAGAGGGGACCAGTGTCAACCCATTTATTAAATATCAGTAAAGCTTAATTTGCTTTATTTTAGATAAAAATAAATCTAGGTTCAAGTATTTTTTTTATCATTCCCCACAAGATTGTCTCGCATGTCCACTATGTACAAATAGTTCATTTGAGGGACCACTGATCTATAAAATGAGTATATGTTTCACCCAAATGGGGAAACCTAGATGTCAATGGTATGAGTTCTATTACACATTGTTGAACTTGTCAGTAACAAGGTTAAAACGCCTTCAAGAACAATATTATTGCATCTTTGTAATAATCTTGCTGCAGGTTTTAAGAGAATCTAGGAGTGTGGCCTCCAGTAACCAAGCAGGGAATCCAATTAAGTGAGAGCTCCCTGCACTTCTGGAAACAGCCTGTTCCTGCTATACTTTGACATGGGCTTTTATCTAGGATATCTGGAGGAGGTTGCTCTGTTGGAGCTTCTACTGGTCCTGGAACCCAGATGAGTCTAGATCCATGCTGAATATTTTTCTCAGAATTCTTTCCCATCTCCAGATAGCTGAGTCATGTTTTAAAATCAATGTGCTACAGAACAAGCTGGACTGAGGTCCCTGAGATGAAGAACAATCCTGGGCTGGCCCAGATAAGATCACCCAAGGCCAGCTCACAGGAACAGCCCCTTGGAAAGCCTGAGCTGAGTTCCAGCCCCAACCCAAGGGTTTTGGGTGGAAGTGAGTCAACTTCAGGAATGCAGTGAATTCTCCATTCAGCCCCAAGTCAGTCGCCATGACAAAGAGCAGGAGAGCCTTGGCTCTTGCTTCACCTCCTTTCTCACTGCAACAAAGTGGCCAGTGAAAACAGGGGCCAAGAGAAGGGACAGGCCAGCTCGAGTTAAGCAGGGAGCCCCGGGATCAAGCAAACCCCAACACGGGGGTCTTATCCTAGTGAAGCGAAATACTGTATGGCTTTGTTGGGGATCTCTCTCAGCTGTAGCTGTTTAAAAAAAAAAGGAAAATGTCCTGAAGTAGAAGTAAAAGGAACCTGAGATGAAAGGACCTGCAACTTAAAATACTTTAAGAAATCCACAAGTCAACAGAAAGAATGTAATTGAAATGACCTGGAAGAAAAGAAGTTTCCACTCTTTAAAGTGGTGTTCGGGTCAACTAGAATGTCTTCAGCTGAGGTGAGCCAGTTAGCAAACAAATATAGCCTTCCACTGGAAAAAAAAAAAAACAACTTTTTTTTAATAGTACTTCTTAGAATAGGAAATTCTCATCCATCTTTTCATTTAAGTTCAAAAGTTACAACAGAGTGTATGGTAAAATTCTCCCTACTTCCAAACCATCCCCCAGCCACTCAATTCCTCTCCTGTTCAGAGAGCAACTGAGACAGTTCATCTTTATTGGCTAGAAATATGTGACTTATGGGTAAGCTGGTCTGGCTTATGAATAAAGGCAATAATCCAAGAACAAATCCCAGCAGAATGGAAAGTTGTTAATTGTGCCCCCTCCTTTAAGGATTCTTCCACATATGCACAATATAACAGCAGCAACATCTTCAGAGATGAGGCACAAGTGAAAACCACAGAGATTGTCAGTACTCAAGAGAAAAACATTTTGGCAGAACGGGAAAAGATGACTTCTCTTGATTTTCTACAGGATGTTTGGAGGCTTTTGACAATGAAGATCTTCCTGTAAGTGTTTGAGTTGGGTTTGGCATCTGGCTTGACCTGAATTGCCCAGGCACAGCTGGCCCTAATTATCCTGAAATCATGTGTGACAAGAAAGGCTTCTCCTGGCTTTGGAATGTTCCAAATGATCAGGTGTAAAATCAAGTCATTTCCCATTAATTTTTCCTTTCTTTTGATAGAATTCTAGACTCTGCTTTATAAGAAAAAACAAAAAACAAAAAACTCCTCACATCTCAACCATCACTCTGGTTCCAGGTTCTAGGGACCCAAGATGATCAGTCGCAATTTGAGTGACTGCCTGTTCATCTTCTTCCCCATGAGGTTGGGTAAGTGAGGGTGGCAAATGTTCATTCAGTGCCTGGTATTTTATATGCTTTATCTCATTTAACGATAGATACTTCCCCACTCCTCACATTTCCAATTTAACAAATGTCATGAAATGGAACCCGTCAAGCCTTCCAGCCATGGTATATGCATCCTGGTCCCAGCCATTCCAGAATCATCTGTAACTTAAAAAAAGGGGAGTGGGGACTAGTATTTACTAGGCAAACATGGACCTTTATAAATGAGTATTTTAAGTTTTTCAGGAGTCACAGTACTTCCAGCCATGGGTGATAAAACCCTGTAATGTCTCTATGTTATAATCCTCTGCACCACTGTCCCCAAGATAATTCACTATAACTTAAACAATAAATGCATGTGACTTGAGCTTCCTGGGTGTCATGACAATAAACAAATGGCAATGGGATTTTTCTCAATCAATTTGCAGGCCAGTATTTTCCAAAGCTTTGTCATTTGCACTACACCTCCGTAACGTTTTAAATGGAATTTTAAAAATTGTGTCAAAATTATTTTGTTAGGATCAAATAGTTAAGGATCAAATAGTTCTACAATATTTGTTACAAAAAAAAGCTATATTCCACCTCTTGAAGTTACCACTTTCAGTGCTTCTAAACCATTGTTTTAATATACCTTCAATTCTTTATTTTTAAAAACAAATCCTGATGGGGTACCTGGATGGCTCAGTCGGTTAAGCATGGGACTCTTGATTTCACCTCAGGTCCTAATCTCAGAGTCCTGAGATTGAGCCTCACATCCAGCTCCACACTCAGTGGGGAGTCGGCTTGAGATTCTCCCCTCCCTTTACCCCTCCTCCCTCTCATGTGCTCTCTCTCCAAATAAATAAAAATCTTAAAAAATAAAAAAATAAAAACATACCCTGATATTTCTACTTCGGCTTTTCTTTTTTTTTTTTTAATTTTAGCATTATCTATTGATTTCCTACTATGGAGGATTCATATTAAGTTTAATTGCAATATTCCTTACCCGATGCCCACACCCACTTCCCACCTTCCCCATTCCCCTAGTCAATATATTTTTTTAAAGATTTTATTTATTCATTTGAGAAACAGCGAGCGCGAACATGAGCAGGGGGAGGGATAGAGGGAGAAGGAGAAGCAGACTCCCCGCTGAGCAAGGAGCTCTAAGCAGGGGGGCTCAAACCCAGAACCTTGAGATCATGACCAGGACCTTGTCCATGACCAGGAGCCAAAGTCAAAGATTAACCGACTGAGCCACCCAGCCATCCCTCCCCAAGTCAATATTCAGCTGACATGACTTTAATGGTGAAACCACTAGTGTCATCTGAGCCACATAGGAAATTGGGATTACTTTTCCTTGTGTGCACAGCTATTTGTTTTCCTTGGGAAACCCTTTACAGAGTTATTAACAGCACTACGGTTTGGTAAGATTTTTTGATATACTTTTCACTAATGAATTTCCAGACTTCCTTGAGCTGCATAAATCTTCCCTCAGCATGAATGCCCATGGTATTCCAATAGTTCCATCTTCTTGAAGCATTCTCTTGTGGAATCTTCTGACCATCTGAGTGAGAAGGGTGCCAGTTTCTGGCTGTGTGGCATGAGGGAGGGTGACCCATTCCCTCCTCAACAGACAGTCAAGCACAGTTGTTCTGTTTTTAAAGTTATCTCCTGGCCTCTGCTTTCGGAAGTATTGAATGCTACAAATTCCTAGGCCTCTCAGAAGTTGTGGGATGCAAATCAGGTTGTCTCTCAACTTCACCCACTGCTGCTGGCTTAGGATTCAGCTCATCAGTTACCCCGTGCCCAACTGATGGCTACTTTCCACAGTTTTGTGGCCAGGATCTTGCCCTCACTTTATTTATACTATTATGTGCAAACCATGTGCTATTGTAAACGCTTTAAAACAAATGTTTCTAAACCCAGCATTTTAGACTGATGATATTTTCAATTTTTTCCACAACCTGGTATTGTTTGTACTCTTGTTTATGTAAAATTTGTTTTTATACTGGCTTGATTTTTACATTTAACTCATCTTAATAATATCCATAAAATTATGGATGGACATAGCTATAGTCGCTAAAATAGTTATATCTTCTAAAACACATTAATATATATTAAAAAAGAAAAAAAATCTGGTGTACCACCAGTGATACACATTCCACTTAGGAACGCATTATTCTAGTCCAGATAGAAACTAAGGCCCAGGGAGGTCACATGCCCTTCCTTTAGGTCTCGCAGATGGCAGAACTGGGACATTGTTTGGATCTCCCGAATCCCCTACGTGTTCTTTACCACCAAGCCATACTGCCTCAGTCTGTACCTAGATGTACTTATTAACTATCTACCTTCCTTCTTTAAGCTATCCACTGCCACTTAACATGTTGTACCTCTATCAGATAATCCAGCCACTAAGTAATAGACCTCATTTAAGCTCACAGTTTCAAATATGACCCACGTGCAGGCCTGCAGGGGGAGACACATTGGTGGAAAAACCAATGACGTTGGTCAGTATTATTTTCTACTTCTCTGACAAGAATGGTTAGTTATTAAGTAAGCAAGTTTTCCATCACAGTTTCCAAAAGTCTTGCTGATTCTATGGTCAATAAGAAGGACACCAGAGAAGTGTGTATTCTCCTCTTTGCTACATGCAACGTATGGGACCTCCAAGTCACAGGGACCTTACATATTTTCCCCAACAGAAGGTAGTACAGTTTGCAAGTGGCAGAGCCAGTTTGTAAACACAATTTTTTCTAAACCCATCATTTAAATAGAAATGGCCCAATGCCAGCATTACGTCAAGCATAGGAATTCTCACATAGTTTATCCTCACCAACAAATTCCATGGTACCAAATTTAGCTTGCTTAGACCAGCATGATGCTGAAAATATTTCCTTTGCTGTTACTTGGCAATGTTTAATAAAAGAGGAGCAGATGTTGAACCACAGAGACAGGTTAAACTTTGAAATTACAAATGTCATTATAACTAATTAAAGCCAGAATGAGAGACACGAATTTGAGAATGGTAAAATTATTGAAACAGCTCTGTGGAGGTTTTGTTTTTGTTTTTGTTTATAAGGGCTTGATTTCTGTAACATATTTTGGTCCCCTATAAGGTACCTATTATACTTTTTAATATACAGCAGTCTAACCTCAAATAATATTATTCCACTTTAAGTATAGTAAAAGAATCTCATAACAGGATGCTTCAATTTCTTCCTTCTTTGTGCTATTTTCATATATTTGTCTTCAACATGTGTTATGAATCTCACAATACACTGCGATCATTTCTGCTCTAAAGAGTTAATCATCATTTAAAGAAATTATTCACATATTTACCATTTCTGGCACTCTTCAGTCATGTATTTATTTATTTACTTACTTACTTATTTAAAGATTTTATGTATTTATTTGGCAGAGAGAGACAGCGAGAGAGGGAACACAAGCAGGTGGAGTGGGAGAAGGAGAAGCAGGCTCCCCGCTGAGCGGGGAGCCTGATCCCTGATCAGGGCTCCATCTCAGGACCCTGGGATCATGACTGAGCCAAAGGCAGATGCTTAATGACTAAGCCACCCAGGTGCCCCTCTTCAGTCATTCAAGTAAATACTTTTCTCACATGGTCCTACCTAAAAAACTTCTATTAAGACTTCTTGTAATGAAGAACTTCTAGTGATGAATTCTCTTACCTTTGTTTGTTTGAAAAGTTTTCATTTCACTTTTATTTTTATATTGTTTCTCTGGGTATTAAATCCAAGACTGACAGTTTTTCTTTCATCGCCTTAAAGATGTTGCTCCATTGTCCTCCGGATTACAGTTTGTAACAAGAAATCCGCTGTTACCGTCATTTTTGTTTCCAGGTATGTGATGTGTCCCTTTTCCTCTGGCTGCTTTTTAAGATTTTCTTTTTTACCACTGATGTTCAACAGTTTGATTATAATGTGTCTGGTGTGGTTTTCTTGATGGTTGTTCTGCTTGGTGTTTGTTGAGTTCCTCGAATCTGTCAATTTATAGTTTTCATCAAAGTTAAAACATTTTTATCCCTGATTTCTTCAAATATTTTCTCCCCACCCCTCACATCATTTTCTTGGTTCTTTAATTATACAAATGTAGCCCATTTGGATTATATATGTCCAGCCCACAAGTCACTAACCTCTCTTAATTGTTTCAGTCTTGTTTCTCTCTATGCTTCCTCGTGGATAGTTTCTACCACTCCACCTTCAACCTCACTTATATCTGATCAACTATCAATCTTATCCAGTATTTTCAACTCAGATACTGTGTTATTCATCTGTATATGTCCCATCCAGGTCTTTTTTATGTCATCAATTTATCTTCTTATCATGTTTATTGTTTTCCCTCTACTTTCTTATACATGGGTAGCATATTTAAATAGCTGTTTTAATGTTCTTATCTGCTAACTCATCATTTCTATAATTTCTGGGTCTGTTTCTATTGACCAATTTTTCTCCTGGTTACGAGTATTATTTTCCTGCTTCATTGCATGCCTAGTAATTTTTTACTAGATGACTAACACTGTAATTCTATATTGTTGTCTGTTGGATTTTGTTGTATTCTCTGAAATAGCGTTGAATTTTATTATGACACAGAGTAAGTTACATGGAAGCAACTGGATCCTTTCAAGGCTTGATTTTAAGTTTTATTATGGTGGATCCAATGCAACCTTTAGTCCAGGAGTTCTTTAGTCCCAATATTAAGGTAGAACTAAATAAGAAGAGTCTCCCTCCAAGGTGTCTATTTGGAGGTCTTTCTATTCTGGCTATAAACAATTTCCAGCCTGTGTGAGCCCCAGGAAGTGTTCATCCTGTTGCTCTGGGGCTTTTCCCTCTCAGATACTTCCCTCTTGTGTGTAGATAGATCAGTACTCAGCTAAGGTTTTGAAGAGACCCCTCTGCAAATCTCTGGAGCTTGCTCTCTCTCCATAGCTCCCCTTTTCTCATACCTCGATCCATAAATTCTAGTGCCTTCAACCTCCTTTCACCTGGATCTCTAATTCTTCATTGCAATGAGACTATTGAGTTCAGTTTCTCCCTCCCTGCACTGCAGTTTGGAAATTACCTCCACATGGCAAGCTGGAACAATTGCAGAACTCACTTCTTCTCCCCACCTTCTGCCCCTCCTCTCAAGGCCATAGTTTAATGCTGCTTGTTGTTCAATATCTGAAAACTATTGTTTCATATATTTTCTCCTGTTTTCTAGTTGTTGAAAGTAGGAAGGTAAATTCATTTCCTGTTATTCCATCTCGGTCCTGAAACAGAAGTCTCTGAGACCTTATAGTGAATGTCTGTGGCTAGAAAAATGCCTTTTTTTTTTTATCACTAGTGATTCTATAGTTCCTTACCAAGTTTGATGGTGTTGTTGTTTTTTTTTAAGATTTTATTTATTTATTTGAGAGAAAGAGAGAGAGAGAGAGAGCACAAGCAGGGGGTGGGGGGGAAAGGGGTAAAGGGAGAGGGAGAAACACACTCACTGTTGAGCAGGGAGCCTGATGTGAGGCTTGATCCCAGGACCCTGAGATCACGACCTGAACCTAAGGCAGTTGCTTAACTCACTAAGCCACCCAGTCACCCCTTTGAAGGTGTTTACATACTAATTAATCATGCTGGAAACTTCACTTTGGTTTACATTAGCAGCTAGCTCATACTGCCTTCCTGACACCTGCCAGATCTGTGAAAGAAAGCAGAGTCAAACCGTTGGCTTCCCAGGTTGAATCTTGCCAATTTACTCACATACACTTTATGTGGTGACCACTGTTTTCATGTTTAGATCACAACAAATCATGATTATGTGGAGGCCAGAAACTAACTATAGTTGTTGGAAATGATATATAATCAAAGTTGTGAGAGGCAAGAATTCTCCTGAATGCCCTTCTTCTTTTTTTCTCCTTCCATGTTCTGGAGCCCTACTCCTTGATTTTAGACATTCGGTGGCATTCGGTTAGTTCCCTGATTCTCCAAAATCCCTCCTAGAGACTTCATGTACAAATACATCCTGTTTCAAAATTATGTTTTCTTCTTTTCTATATACTGATCAAACTCCAGTGATCCCATAGGCTTAACCCATTTGCTGTAAGAAGCTTGAAGGTGGGAACTAAAGTTTATTTTTGGTATTTCATCAGTCTCTAGAAAATCATCTGACGATGGAAAGAGGCTCTCTCTCTCTCTCTCTCTCTCTCTCTCTCTCTCTCTCTCTCTCTGTGTGTGTGTGTGTGTGTGTGTGTGTGTGTTCTGAAGCTGTGAAGCTAATAAAAAGCTGGAGATCTTGGTGGCCATCTCTGCTACAAGGTAGGGAGAGAATGAAGGCCACACAGGAAAAGTGGAGAAAAAAGAGAGCACAAAACACTATCATGAGGACATAATCTGGGCTCCTGGATTCAGCTACTTAGATTCAGTCTTAGATTTCCCAAGGCCTGTAATTTTCCATTTTTACCTAAATTGGTTTGAATTGGGTTTTTGTTACTAATTGATTTAGGTAATCTTTTACACCAAACATCAAGATGGAATTGAAGTAGAGGGGACAACTGGTGTCTTACAATGTAGCCCCCTCTCTCCAAAACCTGCTGCTACCCCCATCTAAAGCAGCTGAGCCTCAGCTAGGAGGGATCAGGCGAAATCCAAAATCCACCTGGAACACTGGAAGACCAAGGCTGGACAACTGCAACCTACAGGGTCTTGCCATTTTCAGGCACTGCCAAATGTCCCTTGGTGGGGGTGGGAAAATGGGAAGAGTCACATCATGCGGGCTTGAACACTGACCAGAATTTCCCTTTCTGTGCCCCAAAGTGTTGTTGACAAGGCAGAGTGGTCGTCTCGCATTTCTCAGTGTCTCTATTCCTCGAGTCCTTGTGGAAGTTTCCCTCTGTTCTACCAGTCTATTAGGTCAAGCCCTGATAACTACAGACAAGCATGGATAGGGTGGCTAGGAGAGAGGAGGACCCCACAGCCTCAATGCTGATGGATTAATTATAAAAAACATCGCTGCCTTCATTTTCCCTGGTTGGTTTTGGCCTCCCTCTCCCAGTTGTCCTTTGGTGGAGGTGCAGAATGCTGATGAGGTACCTCTTGGACCTCTTCCAGAAGAGTCTCTGATCAAGGCACTTAGGTGAGAGCTGGAGGACACTTGAGTGGGCCGTGCAGTAGGGCCAAGAGTCTCCTGGGTCAAGAGGCCAAGGCTCTGCCACTGATGGACCCTTAGGGAGGTCTCAACGAAACCAAACAAATAATCACCCTTCCTTTTGTAAAATACCCCAGGATGTTCAAAATAGCACAGGGTTATCGTGCCTTGAATAAGCATAATATGTTTTGCAGTATCAACTCTGTTCCCTGGTTGCTAAGACGAATTTGGCAGGAACAACATCACTGACAGATAAATCGTGGTAAAACATGTCTTAAAGTAAAACTTTAAAAAATATATTGTGGGGAGACCAATAATAATGAATGTTTTTGTGGGTAATTACTCTGTGGTAGGCACTTTCAGGGACTCCTTCCTCATTTCTGCAAAGAAGATGTTATACCCATTTTACAGATAAAGAAAGTGAGGCTCCAAGAGGCTAAATAACTATAGAACAAGAATCTAGAATGGTAGAAAGAATCTTTCTTCAACATCACTGTGCCTCTTGCTGTACCATGCTACCCCCCAACAGCTAATGAGTACCCCACCCCTGCCACTCACACGTGCATACAAGAGGAAGGCCAAGGAGCCCCCTTTCTGAAGGAAACTTGCCTTCCTGCCCCTTCTTTTCTCACTGTCTATAAAATCCTGAGGAATTAGGGTCTCTCCCTATTAGGTTGTGGTTTCTGGGACTGTTCCACCAACCCAAAACCAGCAGCACACTCCAGCTAAAGTGGTAAGCTGGCCAATAGCCACTTTTCTCCTACTATCTCAAGGTCCTTTAATCTCCAATGATGTTTGCTTCATTTTCTTATTGTGATAAAATATACATTACATACTATTTACCCTTTTAACTATGTTCAGGCATATAGTTCGGGCCATTAAGTGTATTCACACTGTTGTACAACCATCCCCACCACCCATTAACAGAACCTCTGTCCCCAGCAAACCATAACTGCCCACTCCCCACTCCCCACTCCTCCGGCTCCCCTGCCCTTGGGCACCCACCATCCAGCTCTCTGTCGCTATGAACCTGACTACTCAGGACACCTCAGAGAAGGGGAATGATGCGGCATTTGCGACTGGCTCATTTCGCTGAGCATAATGTCCTCGAGGTTCGTCCACATGGCAGCAAGAATTTCCTTCCGTTTTGAGGACGAATGATATTCTACTGTGTGTATTTGCCACACTTTCTTTATCCATTTATCCATGGATAGGCCCAATCCTCTTTTGAACAACCCTAAGAGAGAAAACCTTTCTCATTTGGAATCCAGTTTGGTCTCCTCCTAACTTGTGTTCATAGGTCCTAGTTCCACCCTTCAAACGTTCCACGTTTGTTCATAGGCCCTAGTTCCCTCATGTCAGTCCTCTACTTATTTTAGGACCAATTCCAGTTTGCCCTAGGACTTTCCCTTTCCGACCTATGAAATCAGACCTGAGAATGACATTCTGTGCCCAAAGAGCTGCTTCAGAATGGAGATACCTTCTTCTATCTCTCCATTCCCTGCCTCGAGCACACTGGGGTTCCTAACACCATTCACTCCATACCAATGCCTGCCTGGAAAACTGGCCAAGAGAGTGGCTCATCTTCGCAGTCTCCTGAGGGCAGAACGGTCCACCACATCACCCCACAGCACAACCAGCAGAATCTCCATGTGCCCCTCCTGAGCAGACCAGAGCAGCCGCCTACACCTTCAGACCGGGGTAAACAGAGCTGGGGAGCAATCAGTTACTGGCCCCAAGACATGTTTGTGAAAGATCTTCTGAACACACATTCCTGCTTCAGCAAATTCTCTCCACGAGCACAGTAAGGATGAAGATAAGTAAAGGAAAGATGCCAGCATGAGAAACTAAACTGGTTACTCCTAAGATGGCCAGTGCCGATGGCTCACTCTGGGTATAAAGAGGAGATTTCACCACTTGCTTCTCCCTAGAGATGGAAGGGGCAGATCAGGTTGCTTCTCACTCCTGCCCCACCCTGAGGAATGGACTCAGTGACACTGCAGGCCTTTTTCTTCCCCAGTATCTTTGAGTCAAGGCGCCGTGTTGACCAAGTAGGTCAGATAAAGGACTGCAAAAGCATTGTCCAAATCGCACAGAGAGGATGTAGCCAACATTCCTGGGTGTGTTTGCAAATATGGCTGAGACAGTAGGTGCAAAGTGAGCGATGCTGGCAAAGCATACCCATAAGTAGAGACCAACAGTTCTCTCCTGGGGAACCTTCTGGTTAATGCCTTCCAACGCAGAGGTACCCACTTTCACACTCAACTGCAGAGGGTGAATTCCACACTCCAAACTCCAGGCAGGGAGGTTCCAAAATAAGATATTGTTCATTACGATAGAATTCTGCTTTTCCCGAACTTAGTAATCCATCAACTGGCAAACTTCCCTGGTGTGTATTTTTAAGATTCTAGAACATTCGATTCATTTATTTATGACTTACTCATTATTCACTTCTAAAATCATTGCAAATTCCATTTGATAAATTCCCATAGAGTTATTACATCAAGGACCTCTACACAGAAGTCAGGTAACAAAATGTGTTCAAAGAAGAAAACAATTCTATCCGAAGATTAAAACTAAGGAAGTAATGAAATTAAATATGCAGCTCAGCTCTGAGTTTCCTGGCAAAAAAACTAGAAAAGGAAAAAAAAAGTTAGGCTGCATATGTCCTATTATTTAATTAAAGAGAGCAGACAGATCTAACAGGAGATGTTGCCTTGATAATTTCAAGTAGGTATTATTTATAAAAACTGAACTGAAATATTACTTTTATAAGGATTCATCTACTATGTATGTAGGACCTATCTGTATGTGTAAATGTGCCTGTGGGTAAGTATAGATGTATATATCTATCATCTATAGTCTTTTTGTGTGTGAATTTAAGAGATAAAAAAAATCTACCAGGCATCTTAGCAAGGACTCATGTGTTTCAGTTTATAGGAATGGCTGCCTCTCAAGGGAAGAATCTGGTGGGAAGGATGGGGAGAAAGGTAATCCTAGATCCCTGGGACATCTGCTCACTTACTCTATTCTGCTAGGTGGCTGATCTGATCCTACACAAGCTTATTGTTTCATAATTTGGGGCTTTTGGCCCCTAGTGGGGGGACAGGGAATGGATTGGTCTTGCCATGCCAAGCCCAGGATCCAGGTATATGAGGAAAGCTCTTTGGCACCCAGGTGCCCTGAAACCAGAGCATTTCTGTCCAAACCCACCCTGTGGGCCAAGTCTGGCATATGACTGGGCGCCTGCTCAGTTCCCATTTGGCATTCCAGTTCTCTGCTGGCCCTGGAACCTGGCCCCAAACCACAGCTGCCTGGCTTGGGGCCTGACAATCGACCCACATCTTGCCAGAACACTCCTCTCTCTCCGGAGGGCTGGAACTTTTCATTGTTCCACTCCCTCAGCTGCTGCGAGGGGTCCTGCTTCCTCCATGATGCCCCGTATGGACCCTGCTGCCAGGAGGACACTTGCCTCTTGTGGATGTTTCTCTACCCGGAGATTCTAACTATCCCATGCCTCCAGCTTTCTGATTTAACACCATGGAAGCTTAGACCCAAGTTCAGCAAACCTTGGAGAGTCATGATGTAGATTCTAAGCAGTCCTCCTGAGAAACCAGCTCAGACCAATCCTGGTTCCTCCCTTCTCCCCACGGACCCACTGTCTAAAAGGGTTATGAAAGCCGCTGGAGGTCTCACCATTCCTTGAGGACAGCCCATGTGGAGGGTGTGAAAGTCCCCAAGCACCAGGGGGCTGTTTGTGGGTCAGTGACTATGGAGAGGGCTGTCCCTCAACCCCACAAGCAAAATCAGGAGGGATTATTCAAAATGCCCAAAGTTACCACATTAGAGTGGACAAGGTTTGTTGGCTTCACCTGGCCATGCTGCTATACAGAGACTAGGAATACATGCTCCAGGACCTCCCCTTGGTGGGAAATGCAAAGAACAGACCTCCTCTAAGTCCCCTTTAAGGCAAGGAGAGACTTCAAGAGAGCCGAAATACTTCCTGACCCTTGCTTGCTGTGAGAGGTTAGCAGTTCGCGTCAATGCTGAGATAAACCAAGGCTGTGGGACAGGGATGACAGTGGGACTGTAACAGCCAACTATGTCCTGTTGAGGAGTTTCTAGATGCCCCCAACCTGAAGGACTTGTGATCCTTGGGAATCCCATCTGGAAACCCTGCCAAGCCCAGCCTGTGGGGTGTGTGCTGCCTGAAGCCAAGGGGTCCCAGAGAGGACCACCAAGGAGGCCACAGCTGATGACTGGCACATGTAGTCCCACCTGCTTGAAAGGAAGAGATGTTTCTGACTGACCAAAGCAATTCTGCAGTGCCTAGTCCATCGTAGGCACTCGATAAACATTCATGCTTCTTCTGCCCACTGGAGAGCACTCAGCTGAGGTGGACAGGACACACCCCCTGGAATTGGCAAAGAACATGTGCAGCAGAGCAGGGCCCCTTTGGGTGAAGTGAAAACATGCCTCTCCACACCCCTTTGATGAGGTCAGAACTCTCAGGGAGACTTTAATAAGCCATCTCTATGTGGAAAGAGTAGTTTTCTCTGGGTTGACTCTCCCTTCCAGGAAAATATTCCTGTGGCGAGTGAGGGGGCAGGAGCTGTGTGGTGGGCTGCTGGAGGCTGAGGTAAAGTTTGTGACTAAAACATTGACGGGTCAGCGCAGTTTTGCTCTTCAGAGCACATAACCCACATGAGCTGGGGCCCCTTTTCTGTAACTTGAGATGCAAGTACACAGGTATTTATTTTCATGTAACGATTGAAAAGTAGATAAAATTCAAAAGTAGTGAGCCACGAGTCTTAAGTGACCTTCAGCTAGAGTAGTAACAAGAAGCAATTACATAAAGAAGTACATCTGATTTTAATATTTAAAAAAATTTTAAGATTATATTTATTTATCTGACAGAGAGAGAAAGAGAGGAGAGAGCAGCACAGAAGGGGGAGTGGCAGGCAGAGGGAGAAGCAGACTCCCCGCTGAGCAGGGAGCCGGATGTGGGACTCGATCCCAGCATCCTGGGAGCATGACCTGAGCTGAAGGCAGATGCTCAACTGAGGCACCCAGGTGCCCCTTTTATCATTTTTAATTTTTTTAAATTATTATTATTTTTTTAAGTACATCTGATTTTAGATGTACCAGAAAGCTAGAACAAAGAAGACAGGGAGTGATTCTTTTCTTAAAGGAGAAATGGCACATTTGAAGTCATAACCTGCAGCTGGGCTCCAAGGGCTGAAGATGGGAAAATCCTTAACCCAACCTCTCCCATCCCCTTTGGCCTGTGGCTACAAAAGTGCACGCCCCTAGTGGGCTGAGGCTTTTATTCCGCGGGCACGGGAATGTGGCTGGAGGCCTGCTGCCCAGGAGCTGCAGAGACAGGCCTGGCCTGGGACCCCGGGACCATGATCATGGAAAAGGCTGGGGGGCAGGACAGGTGCAAAAAGGACACGGTGATCATTCAACAGCAAAAATAGTTTCAAAGCCAAGTTTGTTAATGGTACTCAGATTCAGAAAGATGACTGCGAAAATAATAGTTTTAAAAAATCCAGGCGAGCACCTGGTGGCTCCTGGTTAAGCATCTGCCTTCAGGTCATGATCCCAGGGTCCTGGGATCCAGCCCCATGTCGGGCTCCTTGCTCAGCAGGAAGTCTGATTCTCGCTCCTCCTCTGTTCCTCCCCCTGCTCGTACCCTCTCTTGCTATCTCTCTCTCTCTCTCTCCTTAAAATAAATAAATAAATCTTTTTAAAAATTTGTGGGGCGCCTGGGTGGCTCAGTGGGTTAAAGCCTCTGCCTTCAGCTCAGGTCATGATCTCAGAGTCCTGGGATTGAGGCCTGCATCGGCCTCCCTGCTCAGCAGGGAAGCCTGCTTCCTCTTCTCTCTCTCTGCCTGCCTCTCAGCCTACTTGTGATCTCTCTCCCTCTGTCAAATAAATAAATAAAGTCTTTTTAAAAAATTGGTGAAAAAAAATCTATATCCATTTTGAATCATCGTAACACGTGCCTGGAGAACAATCGCCCCATCCAGTGCTGCCTGTGCATGGGAATTGGGAAAACAAGCAAGCCCCTTTCCTTACATCTCCCCACGGTGCTACAGAGCTCTGCACACCCCCTCCAGAAATGACTCAGAACCACCTAGGGTGGGGGTCCTGGAATCTGTATTTGTAAGCCTATAAGTATAGTAATTTTGAAAACCATTAACCCAAAGGGTAAGAGACCAAATCGTTAACATGTATCTCCCCCTTAATCTTGCAGTTGGGCACTGGAAAAGCACATTGGATTTGGAATCAAAATGCTTGGGTTAAAATTATGCTACTTAGCCCGGAGCCGTTCACTTAATTTCCTATGGCCCCAGTTTTTCTCATTTGCAAAATGGAAATTCTACCCAGGGTTGTAAACATTAACTGAAAAAGAATGCAAAAACGTTTGCAATGTAAACTCCACAGGAATATATCAATGTTTATGATTATCATTATTCACTGTCAGGGTATCAGAAGTGTCCCCCCCCCCGCCCCCACCAGCACCCTGCTCTAGGCCTACTGCATCTCCCCTGGGGTCTTCCCTAATCGTCACTCTGGAAGTCACTCTTCCATCCCTTCTTCCTAGTTCATATTCTGCAGATTATGCACCTCGCCTGCTTAAAATCTTCATTTTTTAAAAAAAGATTTTATTTATTTATTTGAGAGTGAGAGAGAGCACACTTGAGAGGGGAGAGGTCAGAGGGAGAAGCAGACTCCTCACTGAGCAGGGAGGCCAATGCGGGACTTGATGCTGGGATTACAGGACCATGATTTGAGTGGTAGGCAGTTGCTTAATCAACTGAGCCACCCAGTCGCCTGCTTGCTTAAAATCTTCAACAGCATCCTGTTCGCCTTGGGGCACCTGGGTGACTTAGTTTTTAAGCATCTGCCTTCAGCTCGGGTCATGATCCTAGGGTCCTCAGATCAAGCCCAGCATTGGGCTCCCTGCTCAGCGGGAAGCCCCCTTCTCCCTCTCCCATGCCCCCTGGTTGTGTTTCTTCTCTTGCTGTGTTTCTCTCTGTCAAAATAAATAAAATATTAAAAAATAAAAAGAATACAGTGTAAAATCCTTAATAAAAGTAGCTCTTTTCCTTACCAAGATGTGCTTGGCTGAGAGAAGGTAGTTTGAAAGGTAAAAGATCTGAAGCATCAGTGGCTGCCCAGAAAACCCACCTGCCCAGAAAATCCACCCGGGCTAATGAGCCCCAGGCAACTAAGACCCAGCACAGAGGATGCCACCCCACCCCCACTAAATCAGAAGCCTGAGTCAGGAGTGGGACAGGCCTAGAGGAAGAACTGTGATATCACAGGTATGCCTAAAGTCACCCTATTGTAAAAAGGACAAAGACACGGTATTAAAAATGCAAGCTTTGCAAGGGCAAAAATGAACTATTGGGACTTCATCAAGATTAAAAGCTTTTGCACAGCAAAGGAAACAGTCAACAAAACCAAAAGACAACTGACAGAATGGGAGGAGATATTTGCAAATGACATATCAGATAAAGGGCTAGTATCCAAAATCTATAAAGAGCTTCTCAAACTCAACACCCATAAAACAAATAACCCAGTCAAGAAATGGGCAGAAGACATGAACAGACATTTCTCCAAAGAAGACATCCAAATGGCCAACAGACACATGAGAAAGTGCTCAACATCACTCGGCATCAGAGAAATACAAATCAAAACCACAGCGAGATACCACCTTACACCAGTCAGAATGGCTAAAATCCACGTTGCTTTTCATCCTTCTATCTCCTTAGCCTCCTCTGGGCTGTAACCATTTCTCAGCTTGGCCTTGTCTTTGATGACCAAAGAGTGCCAGTCAGGTGTTCGGTTAAGATATGTCTGATGTTTTCTCAAGAAGAGACTGGGTACTGGGTTTTTTAGGGAGGAAGGCCACAGACATGAAGTACCTGCTGTCATCACATCGTATCAGGGGTATATGCTGTTTACATGACTTCGCTCTGTGACGTTGGCCAGAATCACCTTGCCGAGGTAGTGCTTGCCTCTGTAAAGTTCTGTTCTGCCCTTTGCAGGCTGTACTCAGTGAACACAGCTCACGGGTTCAAAGTGGGTGGGTTTTTTCTTTTATTTTCACGGTGGGGGTTGGGTGGGGGTAGGGAGTTGGGGGAGATGATTAAGCTCCACCTCCTGCAGATTGGGTAGGATCTCTGTTAATTATTTGGAATTCTTCTGTAAGGAAAAATTGTCTCTTCCCCCACCCCCCTTTATTTATTTCTTCAGTTATTTATATTATATATTATTTGTTACCATTATTACTTACATCATGTTCTGAACTCATGGATATTTATTTTATACTTTGGGTTATAATTCAATACCATTTACTTTGCAACTCATACTACTCCAGATTTGGCCATTGGGAGCTCTTTTGTGTTGGTGCCCGGGTTCCTTTGACATATCACTTTTTTTTTTTTTGAGCTTTTTTGAGCTTTTTCTTACTCACTGGTAAGATGAGATCCTAGATGCTCCAGGATCATCTTGAAGTTCCCCTACCCCAGCCCTAGAGTTAACCATTTTTTTCAAGGAGCACAGGTTCCTTTTATTGGAGAATGGTATTAGAAACCAAGGTCTGGGTGCTAGGTATAAATTAAAATTTAAAAACATTTTTCAGTATTTATTTTTAATTATAAAATTAATATATACTGTTGGCAATATTTTCAAACAATACAGAAATGTATCAAGTAGGACATGAAAAAATGCCACCTATTTTTTCCTCCCATCTATTTTCCAAAACTATACTATGGCATATAGTATATGTATGTCTTTTTTTAAAAAAATTAATATATCTTTATAGTGCAATGTTTGAAAACTACAAAACCATAAAAATTAACTAGATTTTAGAATTTTTTCCATGGTTTATACAAAAAACTATGTACTTAACCTACAATGAGAGACTAGTTAAAAATACTGCAGTTCATCCATAAAATGTAACCCTAGGAACCCAATAACAACCATGTAAAAGAAAAATATTTAATGGCATGAGCAGTTGTTCACTATACACACACACGCACGCACACACACACATATACAGTGAAAAAAAGCAGTAGCTAAACAGTATGCACAGTATTACCCCTCCTTTTCTGTAAAAAAAAAAAACCCACATATTTACACAAAAAAAGATTAACAAGAATATATATATCAAAATGTCACAGTGACTAACTCTTAATTTAATTAAGAGTGCTTAATTGCAGGTGACTTCACCTTTCTTCCTTCTCTTTATAAGCATTTTCTAAATTGTTGAAAGTTAGCATATGTTACTTTCTAATTAAGGAAACAAAGTAATACAGTCCTCACTTTGCATAGTATCATGGTAACCGAAACTGTCTATTGGAACTGGGACCTTGATTTGCACAGTTCTGTGATAACTGCAGCTATTATTAAAGAGAAAACTTTGGACTTAAATAATATTCAGTATGAAAAGAAACACTAGCTCCTGGGATGAAAATCGAGTTGATATATTCACTCATTCACTCTGCAAATATTTTAGTGTACATTTACTAAGTGCCAGGCTCTGCTGTAGGTGCCAGGGGGTCCCACAAGATTTAGACCCAAGGATGTTCTCCAATGAATTATTTATGAAAGTGAAACATTGAAAACAACTTAAATGTCAAAACTACATATGAAAATTACATTATAGCCACAGATAGAGTACTATGTAGCCATTAAAAATCATCATTCTAGATCAGTTATTGACACTAAGAACGTTTTAAATATATTATCATTGAAAAAGAGCAGACAACAAAAAATACATGTAGAGCATAATGCCATTTTTTAAATTAACAATATATGTGTATTTAAGTTTGTGTATAAATATTTCATAGATACCCATTGTCATCTCTAAGTAAACCACCACTCTCTCCCCATGTAGAGCCTAAGGAAAATTAATCAAACTCTTAAAGTGAAACCTCAAACCATCTGCTAAATCCCCAGGTGTGTAAACAGAGGCCTGCAAGTAGCTCTAAGGTAGAGGCTCGAGAGAGTGGAATTGCTTTGCATAAAAAAAAAAGGCATACATTTGAAGGTGTTCTGAGTAAGCAGAGAAAGGATGGCTGAAGTCGATGCCATGTGCCTTCCTAAGCTTTTGGTCAAGTCACCATGAAAGGTTTTGACTCAATGTTGTGTGTGAGTGTGTATGTAAACCAAGACTGATGGCTGAGTTCCATATTGAGGCTAAGACCTGTCCATCAATGAAGAAAGGGCTCCAAGTGCAAAGAGTAAGAACTCAGCAGAGGCAAGAAGTTGACACTAATGAGGGCCACAAGGACATAAACGTCACTGAAGAAAAAAGGCAATATCACATCCATGTTTGGATGTGCATCGCTGGCACCTAAGTGGCATGTTCATTTAAATTTAATTTAATAGGGGCTGGGGTACTGGAAAGCCAAGTAAGTTTGCTTTTCTCAACACTTGTCTATATAGTGGCAAGCACTGCAACAGGAAGAACTAAAGTTCAATTTTGTATCCTTTCTGATTTCATTCTGTATGGCTAGAATCATTTGTGATAAGCACAATCATACCTCCAGGTTATGCATTAACCCTAACTTCTACACTTCCCATCCCTCTTTATTATCAACATCAGCAGCACCTCATACTCATCATGCTAAGATATACAGTTGGCTCACTATGTAGAGCATCATTCTAAAAGCCTAAACTTCATAACAATCCCATGGGGTAGTTATAGACCAGGAAACTGAGATACAGAGTTAAATTTCCTTTTATTCCTTCTCTATATACAATCCCTGAGTACCCTCATTCACCCATATCACCTCAAAGATCACTGATACACTGATAACTCAAATTTAAATGTAAGTTCTGTAAGTCCAAAAAATGTCTATGACTACAGATTTCTCCCAGATATCCCCCCATTAATCTAGTCCAGGGGCCCCCACAGAGCAGACCTTTGATAAGTACTTGTTAAAAGACTGAGTGAATCTAGCTTAGAGCTTTTTACTCACTTGTGGTCCAGGCATTTCCTTTTGCACACCCACAGACACCTCATACTCAAAACATCCAGAACACAACTCATCGCCTCCAACTCCTCTCCACCCCCAAATATGTCCTCTGTTTGGTATTTCCTCTTTCTCCATAAGTGATACCATCATCTCCCTGACATGTAAGTCATGTTTCCCTGATTTGCCATGTTCAGCCTGTCCCCAAGTTCTACAGCTTCAATCACCAAAGCGTCTCTCAAATCCATCTGCTCCTCTCCCTCCCCACCCCGATCTAAGAGGCAATCTAGAGCAAAGTCTCCGGAGATCGATTTCCTGGGTTTAAAGTAAACACAGCTACTTACTAGCTGTGGGATCTTGGGCAACTAATGTCAATGGCCCTTAGGCTCCTCCTCATCTATATTATTTGGGAATATTTGGGTTGCAAGTAGCAGAAAACCCAACTCAAATTGAATAGGAAAGGGAATTTTTTGGTTCATTTAACTGAGCTAAGGGTGTCCAGCAGGATCTAGGAGCTCATCTTGGTACTCCTCCCTACATTTTAGGGCAGATTTTCTCTGTGTGGGGCTCTGCTCTCCATAGGCTCCTCCCCCCGCCCCAATGGTAAGATATCTTCCAGAGCCCCAGTCGTGCATCCTAGCCTTTCAACCACCCCAGAGGAAAGAAAACTTTTCTCTTTTTTTTTTTTTTTTTTTTTTGTAGCGAAAAGTCCAGGATTACCTGGTGTTGATTAGCCAGGACCTATGACATGGCCTTTCTGGAATCTAAAGCTGGAATCGATCTCACCCAACCTCATGGAACAGGAGTGGTGGCAAGGAGTGGGGTGGTAATCAATGAAAACAGGGTGTTCTTTCCAGGAAAAAAAGGGAGATTGGTGTTAGTGCTACAAAACAGCAGCTATCTACAACACCACACACACACACACACACACACACACACACGCGCGCGCGCGCATTCATGTGCATATATACATACATACTTACTGTTTTCCCTATATACAATCTGGTTGTTTTTTGATCAATTCTCCATACTGTTGTTGGGAAGAGTGATCTATAATGCAAGTCTAATTATCAAAACACATATGTGTTACAGAGCCATTACCAACCTGTGTTTGTCTTTAGGTCCCAAGCCCTAGTCCCGTGCCCAGCACAAGGTTGATGCTTAGGCAACCTGTTGAATGAAAGTATCACAGAAGTGATGACCCGTGTTTCATAGGGCAAAACAAACCAGGAGAAAACAAATACAAAATTAATTCACTGAACACCAAGATGGGAAAGCAGGGGTGGGGTTTTGACTGTATCTTGAAGGATAAAGAAAATGTTTATAAATGTAATAGGGCGTCCCAGCTGTGCTGGGAGGATGCTGGGGATGGAAATCCCAGTTATTATCAAGAAAAGTCCTTCCCAAGTGTGTAGGTGAACTAGGATATTTGCTCAAATTCTAGCAGAGAATGCAAACAGATCCACAGATAACTTAATAATGTGACAAGCCCATACCCTGTCCTCAGAGCTTTGCCCATGCTGTTCCCTGTGAATGAATGCTCTTTACATTATCAGTCTCCTTTACCTCATTTGGGGTTCAGCACTAATGTCACCCTCTTGGAGAGATTTTCCCTGATGCTGATATTTAAAGCAACGCTAACTATATCAGAACCCAGTTGTAATTCCTTCATTGTGTGGTCACTATCTGAAATTACTTTGTTTACTTGTTTGTCGTCCCTCTTTTTCCATAGGAACAGGAGCTTCATTAAATCAGGGATCTTCACTGTCCAAACAAATGAATTAGCAAAGGGAATCACTCTTCTGGCTTGAGGCAAAGTACATAAATAACAGGTTTTAAATATGTCCAGCACATTATCAGGGACATAACAGAGCCTCAGAAAAAGGTAGCTATATGGCTATGATTTATAGATGTTGTGAAATATCAGAAGCCTTGACTTCAGTGCCTCTGACCCTTCTCAAAGGCAGCCCTGAGCCCAGGGCACAGAGGCTGAGCATGCAAGACGAGCAGAAGCCAGGGGGAAGGAGGGGGGAGTTGTAGCTGTTTGCCTGGGAAAAAGACCTTAGGCGGGAGTGGGGCTGGCTCATGACGATGCAGAGCACCTGGCCTCCTGGGACTTCCATAGGAGGCTGTGGGTGCTGAGGTTGGGAAGGAAAAAGTCCTAATCTGAATCTTGTTTTAATTATCAATTGATGATAGCAAGGTCTCATTCAACTCAACTTCAAAATTCCAGAGTACAGCTACTGGGCACCTGTCATGTTCAAAACACTTGTAGGCCTAATGCAGGATAGAGAGCTGAGCCACATCCGGCTTAGACCCCTTAGAGGACACATGCTCCTAGGGGAGACAGAGAGATAGGTCACAGCCAACTACAGTCTGAGGATAATATGCTCTGATAGTGATTCCCAGGAGGTTGGAATGATCTTACAAAGGACCCCTTAGTAAGAGAGAGCTTGGCTGGCCAAAGGACTGAGCAGAATCAAAACCACCTTGGTGACTGAAAACACGAAATTCAGGGAGAATATCTATTTCTTGGGTTTGTTTTGGTTTGTTTTGTTTTGGTTTGTTTTTTTCACTAAACTTGTATCAACACTTCCAGGGTTGCCTCTAGCTGGCAATGATATGGTTGGAACAGATCATTTCACTAAGATAGCCTGCAGATCTGAGGTCAGCATAGCTATCAATAATTGACTTTTGTCTTTTCACAAGCAAAATATGCTGAAATTCAAGAACTGGGCCTGAATAACTATCTGTGTGACTCGCGAGAGCTGAGCCACCTCCACAGGGAGCTGGACAGAGCACACAGTGTCCTACAGCCTTGGGACAGTGTCCCGGCCCTCTCCACCGTGTCACTGCTCAGCGCCCCTGACTGCCCTCTGGGTGTTTCTGACTCTGTAAAAAATAATCACATAAAAAAGCCAACTTCTCATAATCAGAACATATTCTCCATTTGGACTTTACCCAGGACCTTAAATTTAAACCGTTGAAATTCTTTATCCCTGCTGTCATTGTCACCAACTTTTTGAAACGGAGAATTTATCTTTAAGGAAAATCCATGCTTTTTTACATGAATGGTAAAAGTCTTCCATTAACTTTTTTTTTTAATTTTTAAAATTTTTTTAAAAGTTTTTATTTATCTATTTGACAGAGAGATCACAAGTAGGCAGAGAAGCAGGTAGAGGGAGAAGGGGAAGCATGCTCCCCGCTGAGCACAGAGCCCATTGCAGGACTTGATCCCAGGACCCTGAGATCATGACCTGAGCCAAAGGCAGAGGCTTAACCCACTGAGCCATCCAGGCGCCCTTCCATTAACTTTCAAAAGAAACAAATTTTTGCTTTTAAATTTATACAGATTTTTGTATGTAATACATATTATGTATATGATAAATATCTCAATAAATACATTCTAAGAAAAGAAAGAATTAAGGCACACTGACATGGATCATGCACCTTTAAAGATGTCTGTTATTAGGATTCTGCATGTTATATACGGAAGCAAATTGAAAATGAGTTACAAAAAAAGAAAACAAATTGAAAGAACATGATAAACTTTTATAGAATAACTAATCTATCAAGCATACAGTGGTCATCGAGCACTTACCATATGTTCAAAACCACTCTGCATTTACCTAGGTACAGGACAGACTGTCTCCAGCTTTACACAGAAGGTGTGTGCCTAAGTTCATTGGTAGGTTTTTGTTTTGTTTCTTTTTTAACTCAGAACAAATTTCTCATAGGCATAAATCTTTGTTCCTATATTATGTGTTTAATAGACTTTGCTGAGCTAGCCTAGGGTGTAGCCAGCATTTATTGTTTATATGGAAATTGTTACCCGTGTTTCAGTTTATAGCTCAGGACTGGGACTCACCACCCCATCCTTCTCCCCAGCCATGGAAAAACCCAAGGACTGTGGTGGGAGGGCTGGGATGACCACACAGCAGTCTTCTGTTCCCTCTGATTTCAACCTCTTGGGTGCTCAGCCCCTCGGTCAGCTCTTAAGGAAAGAATTGGCCCCCTTTGAGTTTGGGCCCCAAACTCTGAATGAATTCTGGCATGGGACTCTACTCTTCTTTCCTGATATAAGTTGTCTTGGGGACATTCTGAACTCTTCTCTTGGACCCATGCCCTCTCCATTGGCCCTGAGAGGTGCAATAGCCCAAAGGCTGGTCATGTTCTTGGGCCATCAGGGAAGAAGAAAATGATGGCTGTCTCAGTGGTCTGGGCTAGGCAGCTTCCCCTGGCTCCTCAGTTTAAAGTAGACTCGGTCTTGGAGCTCTGTCGTTAGCTTTCCACATCCAAGTAGGGAAACCAGCACCCCTTGCTTCAGATGACATGAAGACTAACACACCACCTGTACATGAGAAAAGTAGTCCAGGCAAAGGACCCATTTGCCCAAATTTACCGACAATCATCAAAGTCCTGGTGGTTAGGCCCCAATGTCCACTCCTAGCACAAGCTCAGAGGCAATTCCAGGGACAGAGCATGAAGTCACTTCCGTCTTTAGGGGGCATTCTCCACTTTTCTTGCTGTTGCAAGGCCAGCATGAGGATGGGCTGGATGACTCTGGGCAGGCCTTCTTTTGTTGGAGTAATGTATACTCCAACTCCTCTACCATAATTGGGGCTGGACCAGTCTGTTGCAGAGATTTTCTTTGGCTGGTTTCCCAAGTAGAGTCTGGCCAGAGAACTCCAGCATGATTCTGATTTCAGGGTTGTGGGTGGGGGGTGGGCACTTGGTACATGAAACGTTGAAACTTGCATTTAGTTTTAAAAAGCACATTCAAGATCCTGATATAGCCTCGCTATATCTAAGTGTAGAGATCTATAAATGAAATTGCTTTCATCACTCCCAAAGAATGGTAGAAGGGTAAGTAAGAATTGTCCAGGAGCCAGGAAAAACTGAGAAAGGAAGTTTGGTCCTATTCTGGTAGAGAGGGATGGTGGTCAGGAGTTCAAATTCGGTGTCACAGTCAGGAGTAATTCAGAGCAAGCTCCAATCCAGTCCAGGCACCAAAGTCTGAGAGAGCCAATGGCGGTTTAGGGGAGGGTGTGATTTGGGTAATATTTAAGTTTCTACAGACAGTAAGAAATCTCAAATGAATCAGGGAGGAGTTGAGTCATCAGAAAGGATTTTACAAGGCTTTATTAGAAGCATATCCTAGCCCAAGGGTTAAAAGCCAGCCTCAACCTGAACAAAAGAGCAGACTCACCTGTCAGCTGGGTTTAGGTGGGCTGCAGTGCTGAGAACTTATCTCTGAAGATCCAGGCTCGTGGTCTGTTAGGCAGTCTAGTGACACACAGAAGTTGGGGTGAAGGCCATCACACAACCATATCACTGGCATTTAGCACCCCGTATCTATTGACGCAATCATGAGTCATACATAGCTTGGCCATGGACTCTTTATAGAGCACCTCCTTCATAGTGAGAATTAAGTGAATCAGTCCAGGCTCTTTTCACTGCAAGTGACAAAAACTCAACTCCAAAGACTAAAGTGGAAAAGAAATCCATGGACTGGAGAACTAAAAAGCACATGAGTGAAACCTCTTGGGTGATGAAGCCAGGGATTCCAGTGATGTAATTCAGGATATGTTCTTCTCCATCTCCTGCTGTTCCCTCTGTTAGTTTCAATAGTTAGTTTATAGTTAGCTTCAATAAATCAGTCTATCTGCTGATGAGATGACCATTAGCACCTTCAGACTTACTTCCTAATGTCCTTCTTCTCGTTGAAAGAGAGTCCCTGCCCAGTAAATTCCAGAGTCAAGTTTTTATTTACCTGGTTTCATCTTAGAAAAATCATTCCCGAACCAGTCACTGTGTCCTGAGGGTTTCCGTACTTTGGCCACATTTATATCACGTTGGGCAGGCCTTCTCCAGTCCCATGGAATAAGGAGAAGGAGAAAGATGTCTCCATGGAAAATCATTTCACTATCATCAGAAGAAGATGAAAAAAATTTTTGGACAGGTTAAAAAAAAAGATGTCCACTACCAGTGACCAAACATTACTGTATGGGCATTGTTAGAACTACAGGGACTGATAAAGTCATGGTGTAAAATTATCATAGCATGTCCTTTGAGGTCTTGTACTTGTTTAATGTTAGAGTTTTTACCCAGTGCTTTCCTCAAAGATTATGTTATTAAATATCTTTTTAATTAAATGAGCTACTTAATAAAAAAAAATACTATTGTTTCCGTTTCGAGGATGGCAAAATTGAGGCTCTGAAATCTTAAACAAAAGGCCCTTTTAGTAACAAGTAATCTAGGTTGTTAACAGAGTCGGGGCATAAATCCCACCTCTAAATCTACTATTTATTTTACTCCACTACAACTGCATTTGGGGGGAAATAGGATTCCAAATACTGCAGAAGGCTTGGCTCTCTCTTTGAAGTGATAGGGAGGGTCATCTAATGAGACAATACCTTCGAAGGAAGAGTTCAAGGTTAATCTTGCTGGTCAAGATGAACACACTGGGGGTGCCTAGGTGGCTCAGTGGGTTAAGCCTCTGCCTTCAGCTTGGGTCATGACCTCGGGGTCCTGGGATCGAGTCCGGCATCGGGCTCTCTGCTCAGCAGGGAGCCTGCTTCCTCCTCTCTCTCTGCCTGCTTCTCTGCCTACTTGTGATCTCTCTCTCTCTCTGTCAAATAAATAAAATCTTTAAAAAAAAAAAGATAACCACATGGTTGTGTATACATATGATGTTAAGCCTGTGTTTAAAATCTAATTAAAACAAGTCATAAGGGTCAGTAATAATAATAATAATAGGGGTATCTTATGAGCTCTCAACTGTTAATACTTTTTATGTCTGTGTGCATTTATAAGTTACATAAAAAGGTACTTATTTGGTAAAAACACTGAAAAATCCCTCATAAAATTATTGAGAGGAAAAAAATCAAGCATTTATAAAAATGTGGCTTTGAGGAAAATGGGAATTTTAAAGTCTCCTAGTTAATTGTATCAATGCAAATGACCAAAACAGCCGATGATATTTTTATATTGGTAATGGGATGTCAGGCAGAAATATAACTTCGTGCATTTTTCTGTAGCTTATTAAGGTAGCCATATCATGTTCACATACCTGTAGACAAGTGATTCTGACAGCTGGATAGGAGCTTCAGAGACTCACAGCCCAATACATGCTAAAGAGGGCTTCTTGACAGAGCCCGGACAATACCAAATTGGCTCCTTTGTCAACAGAGATCTGCAGTGAACCTGCCTATGAGCCCTAAAGGCATCTACACTTTCATCATCAACTCTAATAATGCGTTTATTTGAACTAAGCTCTCCTACATTTGTTTATTACTATCATCATGAGGGCATAATGTTGCATTTAAAATTCTATAACCATATGGAGATGCTTACAATCTACCACATCCCAGCAGGTTCCCAAGTTCAATGCATTCATTCACATTTAAATACTGAGAAAGCTGGGGTGCCTGGGTGGCTCAGTCGGTTAAGCATCCAGCTCTTGATTTTAGCTCAGATCTCAGGGTCCTAGGATCAAGCCCTGTGTGGGGCTGTGCTCTGGGGGGTGGAGCCTCCTTGAGATTCTCTGTCCCTCTCCTTCTGCCCCTCCCACCCCTAAAGTAAATAAATAAATCTTTAAAAAATAAATACTATGAAAGCTATAGACTATTATTTAAATTATTGAGTCTTTTTGACTACAACAGCAAGTTGAGTCCTCATTAATAAATGTATTCATTTTCCTTCTTGGGACTTTATCCCATTTAAGAAAGTAGAACTTTCTAAAAGAGAGCTCCTTGTATGATTGCTCTGCAGCATTCCAATTAAATTCTTGTTGAGGCCAACTGTTCACTTAAGCATCTTAAAGCCTCTCTGGGGCCTTTTCTACCCATGGTGCTTCTGCTCTGAATTCTCCACTTACTCTGGGTATTTCGTGTGGGTATTTCATGTGGCTGTGCCTTTACAGGAATATAAATTCCATGCTCCTCCCTTTCTCAGTGACAAGGTTTTCAGCCCAACGAAAATCATCTCTCACTTTCTTCTTGGTAGAGAACATTTCTGCAGGATAATTGCCACCCTTGGGCGATGATTTTTGCTAAGTTGGGACCTTATATATAACAGGGCAGGCCATATCTCTGTCATCTCACTTTGCAGGGCTCCCCCCCCACCAAAAAATCCCATGAAACCATAAAACTCCCATCCTCCCCATACCCCTCTTCCCCACAAAAACTGAACTCGGTGTTTGCTATCTGATTCCTGAAATTTCAGCCTTGGCTTAAAGCATGATGAATAGTTGTAGACCTGACTGTCAACCGATCAGTGATGACAGATGGGTCCTGAGGCCAAATCCAGGTTCATCAAGGAAAGTGGCCATGGGGAGGACATGGAACTCTAATGCAAGTTCCCCAGGAAGAAAACTCTACTGAACTGTCAGCAGCCATTTGCACTTTAGTGGGGAAGAAACTCTACAAGTAAGCGGAAACTGGAGGGAGGGGCATCAAGAGTGGGGGGAAGGACAGTGAGGGTGCTGTGGGACGGGGTGTCAGAGAGCCTCACAGTTGTGGCTGACTGTAACAAAGTAAAGGAGGGTGTTTTCAGAATGGGATTGTTAGAGAGTATTTGAAGGCTGGATTTGAGGTCATTAAGGGACCATGACTGCCCATTCTTGTGATCCCAGCACTGACTACAGTGCTTGGGATATAATGAGAGCTCAATGAATGCTGGCATTCTTGTTCTTGTTTAAGGTTTTATTTATTTATCTGACAGAGAGAGAGAGAGAGAGAGAGCACAGGCAGGGGGAGCGGCAGGCAGAGGGAGAGTAGGGATCATGACCTGCACTTAAGGCAGATGCTTAACCGACGGAGCCACCAGGTGCCCCAAATGTTCTTTTTAATAAATTTTTAAAAAGTAGTGAATATCTGTTTTTTATTCAATTAAGAAAACCCTCTGCACTGACAAGAGACAATTCTCCCCGAACCAGTGATTTTAGGAATGTACGTCTCTGGATGACAGGTGTGCACAAGAGAACACTAGGTTCATTCTCTGCCTTGATGAGAGCCGGGGTACAAAGCAATATTCCCTTAGTTGAATAAGAGGGATGGATGCAGATGGCCTAGGGGCAGTAAGTGACAACAGTTGTGACAGAAGCTCATCTTAGAATATTTTCTTGTTGCATCTACCATTCAAAAGAAAGCTTAAGATCCCTTCCTTACGGAACACCCCACCATGCGTAGTCATACACAGCCACACACTGCCCTTTGAGTGTTTCCATTTTTTATTCTCTATCAGTTAACAAAGAGATTGTCTCTACTAGGAACCTGAGGCGAAGAGAGGGGACACCATGCCTCTGTCGTCCCATCTAGATTGTGGCAATGTTTTCTGGATCCAGACCAGGTACTCTTCCCAATGTGCAAATAACAAAACCCTAGAAATACGGCTCTGCTACACAGTTCCCAACTACCCAGGTTTCTGTATGTCTTAGAATAGCAATAATGTTGAAGTGCCTGGGTGGCTCAGTCATTTAAGCGTCTGCCTTCGGCTCAGGTCATGATCCCGGGGTCCTGGGATGGAGCCCCGCTTCAGGCTCCCTGCTTGGCAGGAAGCCTGCTTTCCCTCTCTCACTCCCCCTGCTTGTAGTCCCTCTCTCGCTCGCTCGCACTCTGTCAAATAGATAAATAAAATCTTTAAAAGAAGACAAAAAAAAAGAATAGCAATAATGTTTCAGGTGCTTTAAAAGATATTTAAATGGAATCGGAGTGGACTTTACAGGGCTCTTAATTTAAGGCACAAAGGAGGAGATCAGTGGAAATTTCAAACCACCTGCCATGGTTTGCTTCTTTTTCCATGTCATTGCTTCCCTCCACTCGGTGACTAGGTCATCACCTGGTAACACTAACTCCCCTTTCACCTTACAGTATTCTGCAATTTCCATTTGAGATTATGTTGTAACAAGTAAGACCTGAAATTGATCACCCACCTTCTCCACCTTTGCCATGTGGTCCTTCTCTATTAATACTGGACTGCAGGAGGAAATAACTAGATCCCAGGAATCTCCATGGTACTGAGCTGTGGAGCTCTCTATAAGGACTTCTCCACTATAAGGGGTTCATACCATATATCATCAGATGCCAGGAACCAACAATAAGCAGGGAAAGGCACTGGCAAGCCCACTGAGGACAAAATCTAACTGGTTGTAAATGTCACTTAAACAGGTGTTCTCTTCTCAGCGTCCCAGGTCAGAGGTCAGCAAGCTTTTTCTGCAAAGGGCCAGACAATAAGTATCTTAGCTCCATGGGACATACTGTCTCTGTCACTGTTCCACCCTACTGTTGCGACAGGAAGTCACTTAGACATTACACAAACAAATGGACGTGGCTGGATTTGGCCCACAGCCATAGTCTGGCAACTCCCACTCCAGATGATAATAAGACATAATATTTTAAGTGTTATGTACCAGCTATGTTATTTTACTTAACCTTCTCAGCAACGTGGGTACTATCATTTTTATTCCCATTTTACAGATGTAAAATTTAAGTCTTCTATAGATTAAAGGAAGGCGCTTCCCATAACACAGCTAGAAACCATATTGTCGGGGTTTGAATGTGAGCTGGCTAACTCAGAGCCTGCTCTGATCCTTGTATGGGAGAAACGTTGATGTGGTGATGGACAGGGGGCAGAGGGTGGAGGGGCCTACCTGAGAGGGACTTGGTGGAAATGTTAGAAGATGGAAATAGAATTTAACTGTTAACCTTTGGTTGGTGTTTATTCTTCTGGCTGGACTTGAGATGTATCATCCCCTTCTTTGAAACTGGAGGATATCATAGTCAGTCATGCCTGCGCCGGAGTTCTGGAAGCTGGGAAGCTGGTCTTTTCTTGGAATCATCATGCTATTTTATTACCTAGAAGGGCTATGGCTGCTGGGGAAGGTGAATAGTGCCCCCCGTAGAGGTAACAAGTAATATTTTATCACTGAATCATGCCTTACTGTTAACAGACTCATTTGAATGTCATGGAGACCCATCAAGGTCTCATTCAAATATTTGCACTTCCATGAAGCCTTCCCCAATGGCACCAGCAAGAATTAAAGTTTCTTTTGCATGAGTTGGGATCACTCTGCCCCCCATCACCTAGATGATGTGATACTTTCTATGGTAAACATATATCAATGGGTCTTCCTTCCTGTGCTTGTTCCTAAGTTCTGTGAATACAGGAAGCATGCTTTTCCCTTCTTTCATGCCCACAGAATTTGATATGGTTGAGTGAGCACTAATTATATGCTTCATTGGCTTAAATGTAATTCTCTTCATAACAACCTTAGGAATAAAGCGGTGGCAAATGTTATCCTCTTTTGCAGATAAGGAATCTGAGGATGAGAGAAAGAATTACTTGTCTTAGGCATCCCATGAGAAGGCGTTTGGTAGAATCTTCATGCATTATTTTTTTTAAGATCTTATTTATTTATTCTAGAGGGAGAGAGAGGAGAGAGAGAGCAAGGGAAGAAGATGACAAGCAGACTCAATGCAGAGTGTAGAGTCCAATGAGGGGCTCAATCCCATGACCCTGAGATCATGACCTGAGCCAAAATCAGAAGTTAGATGCTTAACCAACTGAGGTCCCCGGATGCCCCCTCATGCATTCCTTACTAGATGGGTCCTCACTGCAATGAAACTGCTCCAGTGTTTTCAATTTCCTGGTGGTAATGGGTTTCCAGTGGCTCTAACTGTGTATGCAGAAATTATAAGCTAAAATCTGAGGGCACCTGGGTGGCTCAGTGGGTTAAAGCCTCTGCCTTCGGCTCAGGTCATGATCTCAGGGTCCTGGGATGGAGGCCCTCATCGGGCTCCCTGCTCTGCAGGGAGCCTGATTCCTCCTCTCTCTCTGCCTACTTGTGATCTCTATCTGTCAAATAAATAAATAAAATCTTTAAAAAAATCTGAGCATTCATAAGCTATGAGAAACGGTTGCTTTTATGGCAGTTCTTCTAGCCACAGGCATTGTCTTTGCACAACAACAATACGAATGCAGATATTGTTGGAAACACTGACCACTATGTAAATCCACTCAGGAGATACTTAAACTTTCATTAAATTTGCTGCAAATTTGTAAACACAAAACTTCTTTTTCTTATTGAGGTATAACTTACACAGAACAAAATGTACAGATTTCCAGTGTGTACCTCAATGAGTTTGTGGCAATTGCACACCCTCTTTGAAAATACATAACTTCTTGTAAATCTAAAGTCGTGTATGTGTGCCAGAGAGCGTATTGTACATTAGAGACAGAAAGGAGCAGAGACAGACACAAAGAGATGGACCCAGAAAGACAACATAAAGACAAACGTGTGAAAAGGACCAGAATTACTCACCAATTCTGACACGGTGAGTGGCCAAAGAATTGTAACAGCATAAATGCTGAAACTCTTAAATAGCTTTCTTAGAAAAAGAGGTTAGGGACTGCTGAGTGATTCAGGGAGACGTGGGCAGAAAGGAAAAGACGAAGTTTCTGAGATCAAAAGCAAGTCCCTTTCTTTGACAACTCCATACACACACACACAAAGATAAAACCATTCTTATCAAGGAAAAAGCAAACTCTTGGCAGCTAGATTCCTGAAAAATAATTGGTCAGAGGCCAGAACTGTCAAAATGGCCTCCAGGAGCAAGTCTTATATTCCAGAGGCTGAAATAACTTCTGCCCAAAGTGATAAAGAGATGTGAAAAACGGCACATCAAGACTGAATTTCTTGTCTGCCGTATGGATTTGCGGGGCAAACAATTTTTTTGTTTTCTTTCCTCTAACTCTTAAGTTTTTAAACACAGACACACCACCGCCACCACAACCTTTAATATTTTAGTTCAACCGAACAAGTCAAAGAGTAAATCATGTTTCTATATATCACATCCCCAGTAACCACACCGTGTGAAGTCACTAAGACGTCAGTGGTAAGGAAGGAATATTCCAGGAACACGGGCTTCAGATTATATTATAGGATCTGAAAGTGTGACTCAGTACTTCCTTATCTTATCTGGATTGCAAGTTCCCTGGGTTGGCACACGGCTTCCTTAACCAATGATTGTCCTTACACACCACTAGCTAGATGATCCCTGTGTTATAAAATCAGTAGTATCTCAAACTGCAATATGACATTGGAGCACGTTTCTGAAGTCTTTAAACAGAATGCCATTTAACCAGAGAAAAGCTGTAAATCAAATTGGCATATTCTTTTCACAACTCTTGCTACTTTGCGCACACACCTGTGGTGCGAGACTCTGAAGTCAAACCTCCTGGGCTTAGATCCTGATTCTACCCTCCAGTGGCTGTGTGACCTTTGGTAAATTACTTAATTTCTCTGTGCCCATTTGCTCATCAGCAGAGTAAGGCAAATAGTAGCTACTTCATAGATACACTGTGAGGATTAAATGAATAATGTCCATTCATTCATTACAAATATGACTTGTACAAATTATATACAAATACAAATATGTATTTTCTTGAGTCCCAACTATGTGTCAGGCAGTGTTTTAAGCTCTGGGGCAAATAGCAGTGACCAAAATAGGCAAAACTAGCTGTCCCCATGGAGGTTACATTCTAGCCTGAGAGACAGACAAGAAATGCTGTTTCTTTTGGGGGTTTGCTATTCAGAGTCCAGGGACAGCCTCACTGAGGTGACCTTTGACACTTAGCATAATATCTACACCCACACAAGCATTTAATAAATGTTAATGTTGTATTACTATTATTATTAATTAGACCCATATTTAGCCAAATTGACTTATGACAAACTCCTAAGGGATCTGAAGAGTGTTACATTTCTGCCCGGAAGATTCTAACTGCCATGGAATATAGCCCTAACTGCTACTATGAGCTTTGGCGACCAAAGGCTTCACTCTCTCCGTCTGCCATGGCCACCTCCCCATTCCCACCATCTCCCCGGATCTTTAACATCTACGCATAAACGTCTTCCTCCCTGATGCTCCAGCTGGGCTGTGTTGTATATCGCCACAGCGCCTTATCTTTTTTTTTCTTTCTAGCACTTCTCTCTCCTATAATGATAGTCTTACATTATTTATTCTTTCTTTAAGTCTGCCTCCCCACTAGACTGTTGTCCATGAGGCCAGGAACAGTATCTGCCTTGCTTCTGTCTAAACTCTCCCCACTCCGTAGCCAGCCTAGGAAGTGGACAGCCATGGGGGGGCTCGAGGTCTCCACTCCTCTGGGCCTATGCTTAGGCGAATGGAGTTGGTAGGGTGCCCACATCGTGGACCTCTGTGTCATGTATCTCTTCTCGTATTTCCACTCCGCATAGTTTGACCTTCCCAGTGTTTTCACTGTAGACAAAGATCAAAGCTAATCCACAAGGAAATCTTTGAAGAAACAGACAGTCACCATCCCAAGTTAAGACCCAAGCTTACAGGTACCTGGGTGGCTCAGTCGGTTAAACATCTGCCTTTGGTTCAGGTCATGATCCCAGGGTCCTGGGATCAAGTCCCACATCAGGCTTCCTGCTCAACAGGGAGTCTGCTTCTCCCTTTCTCTCTGCCTGCTGCTCCCCCTGCTTGTGCACATTCTCTCTCTCAAAAATTAATTAATTAATCAAAAAAAAAAAACCAAAAAAGACCTAAGCTTACTATTCTGGGGAAACAAAAGAAACCCCCCAAGGAGAGATGGTGGTCTCCTTTATGCAGCCTGGTATTTCGATTTTCTTGGATGACCCTATTCATAGTCATTATTCTGAACCAGCTATAAGCATCTTGACAAGACAACCCCTCAAAAACTCAGACTTCATGACATCTGGAGAAAAGGGCTATCATGTTCAGGTTTTGCGTTATTGACCAGAAGACACCCTAAGATGGCCAGCCAGCATATCACATGTGAGTGTGCGTGTGCACACAGAGAGAAGGGCGCACAGCCCCCTGCAGCCGGGCTTCCCAGGTCGGATCAAGGGGCCACGCGGGTGTGTTCTGACTGCTCTCTCCAAGGCAGGGTGGCTAGGCAACAGTAATAATCAAAGCCTCCCTCCTGAGGTGGCACAGCACACACATCAGTCACAGGAAGAAGAAATCCAGCGCCGAGCAGACAGAGGCAAGGAATGGGTTTTGGAAGGTGGTCTGGCTCACCCTGAGCCCCAGCAAAATGGTTCAGCGGGGCTAGGAAGTGCGAAAAACACAGCACAGCTAAGGGCTGTGTGCCTGGTTTGTAGATTATCCAACCCCTTTGTCCTGGCCCCCTCTTCACCTGCATTTTCTTAAGGTCAGCCTTGACCATTCTCCATCAGTGGGTAAGCAACAAGTAAAAGTAAGCTGCCAACCGTGACTCCAAGCAAACAATGGGACATCATTGGCTTTGCTGTTAGTTTATTTCTTTACATACAGGATTCACTTTTCTAAACTATTTTTGCTTTACTCCTTTACCCCCCAATACAATAGATCATCAAGAACAAACTGTCAAAAGCTTTCTCTTTTCTCTGCTTCTACTTGAGAGCTGGCCCCATGGAGGCAAAGGTGAGCGTTGCTTGAGGGAAGGCAGGCCTAGGTCTGCATTAAGCCTGCCACTCTAAGAAAAAAGAAGGCATTTCTCAAGGGAGAAGGTAAGAGCGAGGGTAAAGAAAATGACCAGGGTTCAGGAACTGAGTCACAGTGAGAAAGTCACTAGAATGAACTATAGAGCAGAGACCAAGGCCAAGGGACAGGCTGACAGCAGGGAGGAGAGTGGGCTGTTGAAAGTCATGGTTTCTGTGTACCAAGCAGATGAGACTCACAGAGCAAGCTGCCAGCACAAAAGAGGAAGCCCACTGAAGAGAAGCCAAGTGGGAAGTGGTGAACCACTGAGGGTAGGTGGGGTGTGGGCAGGGAAGAAGGGCTCAACTCATTGGCTATGTTTCTAGAGTAAGACAGGCACCTGCCTGCCTCCCCTGAGCCATGGGGGACCTCGCATGACATGATTGATTTCACACCCTGTAAAGGAGCATTTAAAAAGAAGCCTGGCTGGTTTTTGAAATATGAGGCCATGGTGTGGCTGACTGTATATCTCTTGCTACTTTTTTCTGCAAGGCAATTACATTAAGTGCTTAACATCAATCCAGAAAGGAAAAATGAGGGCACTGTGTTTTGGGGGGGAAGGTTGGCAAAGGGGGAGGCTTACACTGTCTCCCTGCCGTTGACAAACATAGCATCTATAGAAAATGAACCCCATAGATCCTGCATCCTGATGACAATGGCAAGGGAACACATAAAGACCCGAGAGCATGAGGTAATATTAGTTGTGTCAACAATTGCATGTTACAAATGCTGAAGGTGAGTGAAACTTGCCAAGTGTTAATGGAACTGCTGGAAACAGATATAGCCGGGCACCTGCTGTGAGCCGCCTGACCCGACCCACCCCACCTGAGCCAGGGCCAAGTGAGCTGTCTCTCTCCTTTCTTCTCTCCCATTGGGTCAAAATAAAGGTTGTTCCTGAATGTATTTTAGAACCTGGCCTGACCCCGGAGCCACCAGCCGATGTCTGAAGCTGGGCCGGGCATCAGATGCCTGGGAAGAAATGCCCAGTGCAGTTACAAAGTCCCCCGGGGCTTCCCTGCTCGTGCAGGGATCTCTCCTCAGGCTACTGTTGTCCCATCACACCAGGGTCAGCACAGAGGGTCACAGCAGAGCTACCAGAGCAGTGAGAGTCCCTGGGACATTTTGTGGAACCCGTGCAAAGGGCTTATGGTGAAGGAAATACACAAGCAAATACCCTAAAACTGCTGGGGCTCTTAGCTCACCTGGAAGCAAGAGAGACCACCGAACCCAAGGGAGCCCTCCACACGTGCTTGTGAAGTTGATTAAATAATTCTGTCCTGCAAGAAACATCAAATAATGGAGATGACAAAGCAAGTAGGAAATTCCCCCAAAAATCTATGCAGAAAAATACAGGCATTTAAAACAGGCTCCAGGAAGTAACCTGATGACACAGAATAATCCCTTTGCATTTCTCTAACTTGATTTTTGGGTTTTGTTTGTTAGTTGTTGTTGTTGTTGTTGTTATTGTTATTGTTTAGAGAGAGAGAGCCCATATGTGCAGGGGTGGGGAGTGAAGGGGCAGAGAGAGAGGGAGAGAGAGAATCTTAAGCAGGCTCCAAGCACCGTACTCAGTGCAGAGCCCAACGTGGGCCAATCTCACAGCCCTGAGAGCATGACCTGAATCAAAATCAAGAAGTGGATGCCTAACAGATTGAGCCACTTGGGTGCCCTTTGAAACATTTTAGAGAAAAATCCCAGATATATCACCCCTAAATACTTCAGAATATATTTATAAAAGACTATTTAGTTTGTGTTTTTTTACAGAAATTTATCTCTAGAATATTGGAATTTAAATAGAAAATTAGGGAGAGAAGGGCCTCGGGGAGGTGATGACTGAGTTTTGGAAACTCTTTCCTGCCTCCCTGCTTTCCTCTGGGGAGTCATCCAAAGTCTGGGGTGGGCACATTGGGCTTAATGCTTTTTTCAGCAGTCTTCTCAGTACCCAGTGGTTTCCTGGTCCTGGGAACAACTGCAGCGTCCATGGATGGACCTCCAGTGGTGCTGTCTGTGCAGAAGACCTGGGTTGTTTCAAGAGTAGAGACTTTAGGCCAAGCGGGGCAGGGGGGTGGGGGGCAATGAGATTCTCTCTCTGCTGAGGGTATGAACTTGGAAGCAGAAAAACATGATCTATACTGAAAGAAAAGGTCAGTTCCGCTGCTGAAAGCCCGGAAACTGCCCTTCCCAAACCCTGAGAATCTTGGAAAGGTTCTTGGTCATCCAACATTTGATTAGATTCCTTGAGATCACCCATAATCTTTGTAATAGATTTCCCTTTTGTACCTTAGCTAGACAGAACAGATGTTCACTGTTGCAGCAAAAGGACTTTACCAGAGATCTCTGTGAAGGGAGAGCATGGCCTAGAGATGCCAGCAGCATGAGACTATTACAGTGGTGAAATGTTATCACACAAACTTCATATGTCACATTCACAGCTGTCTCCCCAGCACAGTACCGAACATCCAGTGACCGTTCATTACCTATTTGTTGAATCAACCGAATATTGATCTTCCCAGAAGAGAGAAGATCGTGGAATCTGTCCATGGTGGAGGAAGGCCTAGTGCCTTGTTAGAAACATGGGTTTGGCTCTGACTCTGCCACTTTCTTTCTGGGCGAATGAGTCACTTAGCCACTTTGGACCTCAGTCTCCTCATCTATAAACTGGTGATTATAAACTTAGCCAACCTCATGGAGATACAGTGAGATTCAGATGAGGTCATGCTACACGAAACTGCTTCGTAAACTGTAAATTGTTTGCAAATGAAAGGTGTTATTATCTTTTCTAGTTGGGGATTCCATTCTGCCTATCTCAGCCTTCTGGCCTGAGAAGACTTTAGGGCAAAAGTGGATGATGAATTGCCTCCTTCATAATTTTTTTATTTCCCTGTTCCCAGTCTAAGCACTTCTCTTAAGCTTGGTGTCTACTTTGAGGACTCTGTTTTTTAGGTTAAACTGTGAGAAGCCTAAGAACTAAAAAGATTCTTTTTTTTTCCTAGAACCACTGCTTCTCATCCATCTCATTAGGTACTCAAGATAAATCTTGGCCATGTTGACTAACCCAGATGTCCCTGTGATAATCATTGGTGTCGAAGCAGGTAGAAATCCACACATATCACCCCCCTCCCTTGGGAGTCTCACTCGTTCATCTGACTGAGTACAGGGGTCTGTGGAAAGCACGAGGCAGAGGAGCAGGGGAAATAAGTAACCCTCATTCTCAGGAAGGCTTCCAGACTCAGCTTTCCCTCCCGGGGAGTGGGGGAGCCACCATTTTGGAAAGAAGCAAGTAGGTTGTCCTAGTACCTGAGTCATGAAACAGCTTGAACTTGTCTATTATCCAAGCAGCACAACACTTAGAGAACATTGCTGCATTGTTCCGTGCCCTCAGGTTTCTCGGTGGCAGGCCAACCCTGGACTGTGCCAGCGAGCACATAGCTGTGACTTGTCTGCACCCCCAGTCATTCAACTAATTGAGCACACTGGGACATCATGTCATGATGTTACTACCCAAGGAAACGGGAGTGGGGCTGTGGGGGAAGGGGATTACATCATCATTATTATTGTTATTCACTTATCAGATGATTATTAATTATACTTCAATTAAAGGCTTGCACTCTTTATAAGCATGAGCTCATCAGCCCTCACAATGCCCAAAGGAGGTCAAGAACCAGGAGATGGCTGATTTGCTCATGAATGCCACTGACTCGGGCTTCAGAAATCCTGTGATCTTTTCTCCCCCTGCTACTTCCCACTGGGGACCCCCAGCTGTCCCCATGTCTATGTTGCCCACGCTGCTGACCCAACACTCCACAAGTAGCAAGGACTGAATTTTCCTTTCTCAGCCCTTGCATGGGTTAAAAAAAAAAAAAAAGGCAAAGAAGAAACAGTTAATGACCAGACACTCCAAAGCAGCCAGCTCACCCTTCCAGATAAACATGCCCAGGGAGGTAACTTTACAGTGGATCCATGAATTTCAATGAAGCCCTGCACAGTTCTTGGGTGACATCTTGGCCTGTGGAGGCAGGTGGGGCCCATTTTTGGTAATCAGGAAGTCGTTTGTTATTGGAGGTCAAAGAACAGGGCGTCAGAGGAGGGAGAGTAAATGGTGAGTGGGTGCCTGAGCCTTTCCAAAGGGGCTGTGTCACAAAGAGACGCTAAGTTGAGGGTGAGGGGGCCACGGGCCTGTCACCCTTACAAAATGCCTTTCCTGCCCCTGTGACAGCATCCCCAAGGCCCCTTGTAGCCTGTCAACGCCCAGCCAGACCCCAAGTGAGAAGAAAGATGTCCCTTTAAAATGAAGATCAAATAGGGGCACCTGGGTGGCTCCTGTTGGTTAAGCAGCTGAATCTTGATCTCAAAGTTGTGAGTTCAAGCCCTATGTTGGGTTCCCAAAAAACAATAACAAAAAATCGAGATCATATAGAATAACTGCAGAATTTAGGAGGTTTTTACTTTTTTCTTTTCCTTTCTTCATTCCTTCTTTCTGTCTGTCTCCATCTCTCTCTTTCTTCCAAAGAGGATGGAATGGAATCCCGCGGCAGGCAGGGGACGGTACAAAGTTCCGCAGCGGGCCAGATGCCCCAGCCCACAGCCACCTCCCTCTGCCTGGCTCTGGAATTAGTAAAACCTGAAGGAAATGGAAAAGAGAGAAGTAGAAACCTGAGGCCCAAAGTGCTTTATCGTGAAAGAGATCAGCCTTTTAGTTAGGGGAAAGGTTTGCTAATTAAAAAGCCCTTGAAAGAAGTAAATAAATAAATCCCCAGTTAGTTATCCTGCGCTGGGTTGGGGGAGGGGGCGGGAGTCCTGGGCTTTGTTCTGTAAAGGGTATGGGCTTTGCAGAAGCATTTTGAGGAAAGGGAGTAAGGGCTTTACCCACCCACCCCCATCCCTCCTCCCACTAGCTTTACCCAATGAGGCTTGTAGTGATCTAATCTGAAAGAGATAAAGCCCAATTTCCTCAGCCCGGGAGCTGATAAACACCAAGCCAAAGACCAGCTCCGTTCACAGGGTGACAATTAAAACCTCTCAGGAATCCAACCAGTATGGTGTTCAAAAGGACAAGGACAAACTCATATTTCTCAATGCCATTCTGGGCAGCTGTAAGCACCTGTCCTCCTTGTGGAATTTAACCCAGCGGAATTAGCGCCGCCAGTATCCACGTCTTTATGGGTTCAGCTAGACCATATCTGCACGTGATCAGTCCAGCAAGCGTATAACTTGCTGATTACAAACACCAAACATGCCTTAATGTAGCATTCTGGAGGGAGGGAGTATTCCGCAACAATAAATACGAACACATTTTCTTGGCTAAGGAAGAATCTAAAATTCTAGAAATCATTTAATCCCACATTAAGGTATGGTGACTTCTTATTGAAAAAAACACACATGGTAAGACATTTTCTGACACTGTTGCATTTCATTAGTCTTGCAGAGCAAATTCTGTTCTTTGGAGTGCCTGGAAATAGTACGATGTTGTGTGTGTGGGAGGAGATGGGGAGACGGAGGAAGCAAAGCAAAAGGAAAGAACATGCATGGTCATGCTCTAAATACCAAGAGGGGGACGCCTGAGTGGCTCAGTAGGTTAAGCAGCTGCCTTCAGCTCAGGTCATGATCCTAGGGTCCTAGGATCGAGTCCCACATCGGGCTCCTTGCTCGGCAGGGAGCCTGCTTCTCCCTCTGCCTCTGCCTCTGCCTGCCTCTCTGCCTGCTCGTGCTCTCTCTCTGACAAATAAATAAATAAAATCTTAAAAAAAAATAAATAAATAAATAAAATAAATACCAAGAGGCTTCTCAAAGGTATAACCCCGAGAGAAGTGGGGGAAATTGGGGCAGAGATGGGGGCATGCCCCCCTGGGAAGTCGGCCATACCTTAGCATGTTCTCCTGAGAATATATTGGGGGAAAAGACAGTTCTCCATTTGGGACAGAGTTGATCCTGGCTGGAACAGACAACGTGCCTGTGGACATCTGGCTGTTCTTTTCTCTAATGCATCAGGAGGACATATTGTGAATGCCTTAACAGGATCAAGAAAAAAACAGTCTTGTTGAGACTTTAATAGTCCTCACTTTTTTTTTTTTAAGCATGAGAACCTATCTTTTTAACAGAAAGTTTTCTTGGAGCTCAATTACATAAAACAGATAAATATGATACTTACTAACATAAATTTATTTTAAACTCTTATATTTTTAGTATTTACTTATCTTTCAAAGAGAACACATAAGTCTGATGAACATGAAAAATCTAAAATTGGGTGTTACGCTTTGCTTCATATTGATTTCTGCATCCAGGTTTTATTCAGCTATGTTTGGTTATGTTTTGGCCATTTCAAAAAATTTCTTCTTATGTATTTCAGAGTAACTAGAAAACCCTAGCTTTCCCTAGGTTAAAAACCTTTTCCCTAGTTAAAAAACCCTAGCTTTTTAATAGCTTCCTTTCACCATAGTATGCCCTTCAAATGAACGAATCTAAAAACTTAGACAAGGAGCCAAAGCCATTTTAGTTTCAAAGTTTAACCACAACAATATTTAACAATGGCTTGCATTTCTCATCATGATATACAGGTCAGCAACAAACACCCCACCCTCAGTAAGTGATAAAATGTCTCCAGTAAAATATGATACTTTGACATGCCATGACACATGTGCCAAGATGAAGAGCCTCAGCATTGCATTTGATATTTAATTGAGCTGTATAGTAATGATACACAACTTTCACCTGACCAGAGTTTTATTGTTTTTTTTTAACTTGGCCTTGTTTAAAAAAAAAAAAAGCCCATGAAAAATTACCAACTTTTTGAATCAATGATGATACATTTGGCAGAATTTCAAGTACATACTCAAAAGAGGTAGAAATTCTGAAGGTACCTGGGTAGCTCAATCAGTAAAGCATGTGACTCTTGATTTCAGCTCAGGTCATAGATCTCAGAGTCATAGGATCAAGCCTCGTGTTGGACTCCCCACTCAGCAAGGAATCTGCTTGAAGATTCTCTCCCTCTAGCCCTCCCCCCCCCAACTCACACTAGCACTCTCTCACTCTCTCTCACCAAAATAAATAAATCTCAAAAAGAAAGTAAAAAGTTCCATCCTGAAAAACTAACTCTTAGTCCAAATTAATATATTGATGGTCCTCAGTACACAGAATTGTGATATACATTTAAATGAATATTTTTATTATGGTTTCTTAAATAATTAAAATATATTTAAAACATGAGTTTGTATAAAACATGTGTAGAAATCCCAAAGAGCCTTCTAAGAAATCTACCTACCCAATGTGGGTCAAGTTTGGAGTTTGGACAGTGGAAAATGAGGAGGAGAGGAATATTGATGGTAAAGGAAAGAAGGGGTCAGATTCTAAAGGGGACCTTATACATCATGTTAAAGAGTTTAAACTAGGTCCTGAGAGTCACAGGCAAGAGACTGACATAAGGTCTGCATTTCAGAGAGATCATACTGGATACGCTGTGGAAAATAATGGATTTAGGGCACCTCGGTGGCTCAGTCTGTTAAGCATCTGCCTTTGATTCAGGTCATGATCTCAGGGTCCTGGGATCAAGTTCCGCGTGGGGCTCCCTGCTCAGCAGGGAGTCTGCTTCTCCCTCTGCCCCTTCCCCCATTCATGCTCTCTTTCTCACAAAAATGAATAAATTTTAAAAAAACTTTTAATAATTAAAAAAAAGGAAATAATGGATTTGGGTGGGAATGACAGGGAAGGCAAGAAGGGAGACAGACTGATCGGTTGGGAGCTACTGTGATGAATTTATTCCAGGTGAAGGATGGTGTTAACCAGATCTAAAGTTACAGCACCATGGAAGGAAAGAACAGGGGTGCAATTCTAAGGTCCTTAAAGAAGGCAGAGTTGACAAGACAGGGTCATTGGTTAGATGGAGGTGGAGGAATTAAGGAACAGAGGGGAAAAAGCAATGCTAATTTTAGCTTATTAGCTAATTTAGCAATGCTAAATGCCCAGGACCAAGCAGTAGAGTGGACAGTGTCCCCATCACCACAGCAGGAAATTCCAGAGGAGGTTGGAATGGGTGCCAAGAAAGGAGCTGCTGAGGTCAAAATGTTGGGTTTTAGACGCAAGCCAATAAGTAGTCACTGAGTCTCTGCAAAAATTATGCCAAGCGGAGTCTCATGCATGAAGACAAATAAGCAGCAGATGTCTCTTTCAGGGAACTTACAGCAAATGTAAACAAACAATCTGGTTATAAGGCAGAAAGGGGTCAAGGCTTTAAGGGAAGTACATATCTTTGGAAAATAAGAGACGGTATCTGAAAAAGTTGAAATGAATATGATTTGGTTTTCTGGGGCTGAGAAAGGAGAAAGACATTCCAGGCAGGAACAACAGCATAAGTCAAAGATGGAGGGGAAAAAAAATGGACATGACATTAATGGTGAAACTAGAATAATTCAGTTTGGTTTGGGGTAAAGGAGTGCTAGGGAAGGCTGAAAGGCAAACTACAGTGCAGATCGGGGAAGTTCTCCACTGTCCTGCTGTATCGTGGGGCCTGTTCCCTCTGCGTGGGGAGCCTGTGAAAGTCTTTGACAGGGAAAAGCATGAGTTCAAGGGTGCGAGTCCCCAGAGGTCTGGTTTGCTGCCTCCACTCTCCAGGCACAGGACTCTGACTGCAGGAGCTAATGGGCCAGTAATGTCCTCTAGTTCCCCATCCATTCCCCACCCCGTTCCCCACCCCGCCCAGGTAAATGTCACTCCTCGTACAAAGGGAAATACCAGCCAGCAAGTGAAAAACCATGGCAGTGGGGCCATATGGGTGAAATCATTTCGTCTGAGTCACTAACACTGCTCTTCAACTTATTGTGGCATCTTTGGTTTGTGGTGTGGGGGTGGATTAATTGGCAGAAATTACAGAAGGAGCTATTACTCCATTTTGATTTTAGGAGCTTATGCAGAGATTTCAGAACTCATTCTACTTTGAGGTCAGTGCCTCATTTGTAGACTTAGAGAGAGAGAGATCCTGACAAAACGAGGTGAAGTTCACATCCTAGGTCAGTGGTCCCAAGAGTGCCTGAAGCGGTTTGTCATCAGAAGATAAAAACTGAACTTTCCTCCCAATACCAAGTAGATCGGTCTGATAAACATTGAATGCAGAGCATGAAAAAGAAAAAAAAGGAAGAAATTCAGTGCAGGCAGCTATGAATGTCATCTTAATTCTAACCAGTGCCAATGGAAAAACCAGGAGAAATGAGTCTGAAAAGGTCAATGTTTTTCCAAATCAAGAAGTTTCTCTAGGCTTCTCATTCTGTTTACTTTCTGTCTGGCTACATCAGACTATGACATACTGGGTCCCTATATCTATGGTTAGTTTTACAAACAAATACAAATGTGCACATGCATGTTAGGAAGGTGACCAGAAAACCACTAGGAGAGTTCTTTCTAGAAACTGTTTATTTAAATGGACTTCAAATTTTTCAGATGATAAAAGGTTTTACCCCATCTGAGATCTCTCCAAAAACATTTGGAAGCTTCCATGAATTACTAAATCCTAAATTAGTGGTCCCCAGCCAAATAAATGTATATACATTGGAGAAGAAAATTGTTAAGACTTATCATCAAAGTACTATAAGTTGGCTAATTGAATTTAAGTTAAAAATTTAAAAAATTTAAAAGAAAAAGTTATCATCACAGATGCCCAGTTAGAAATGACTACTGTCAGGAGAGTTGGAGAAGCAGACAATCCAGTGGTCTTTCCAGCTAAGACAAGCTGGATGGAGTGGTAAGAGGTTTTTCCTATAAAAAGCTAATGGAGAAGCAAGTATCAACCCCCCAAAAGTAATTACACACGTTCAGAAGATCAATTTGTTTTCTCCAACAAGTTACAAATGATGAGCCAAAGTTTTTAAACTGATATGGAGAAAGAAAAAGCTTTAATTGCTTTAAAGTTCCAAAGTGCTAGAGACAAAGATGACTGTTTTCGTCTGAACCCACCTTTGACTCAAAAGCAAGATTCAGGTAAACTAGGCAGGTCTCCTGGAGAGCCAGTTAGATGAAGCAATGGTAATTGAGTATTAATGTTAAATACCAGTATTTGTACCTCAACTCTAAGTTGCAGTTTCTTTTTTAATGCAAGGTTAGCAATTAGTGAACCAATGATGGCAGCTGCCTGAACTGGAGGCATAGTTCCTGGGAAGTAAATATCATCAGAAAGATTATTATTGTTTATAACTGAAACTCATAAATTTGACCACAAGTGTTAACTAGGTATTGGGGGCTTTTTGCTTGAATTACATAGTTTGGTCCTGCCTTTCAGTGAGTGAAATCATAATGAGCCAACTGCCTACTTGGAAAATTCAAAACAAACCATGGACTGTCTTTATTGCTCTCAGTATAAGAAGGCTTAGCAAAATATTCTTGGAAACATTAGAAAAGCACCTACATGCAACAGTGGTTAATTTTATGGAGACAGCTGGGAGGAGAGAGTCGCTAGATATTTACACTCCTAGTTCCAAATTCCATCCTGGAAGGTGCTGTTTCCTACATGACTTCTGGCAAAGGAGGTGACCTTATTAATGAAGCAAAGGCTCAGAAAATGCCCACTGCTTGTTAGTTATCCTGGCTGGGATCCTCCTGGGATGCCTATGGAAGGCTTCAACCAAGGCCACATTCCTCTTACTTTTGCTCTTTTTCAGGACATTATTATTGGGTGACATGTTTTAATTTCCCCAGAATATTGCATATTCTATTTTATTTTTTTATTTTTTAATAACATATAATGCACTATTTGTTTCATGGGTACAGGTCTATGATTCATCATCAATTGATTGTAATTTTAAAGGATATTGCAATGATTTACTCTAACCAAGGAGAAAGAAACCCTATAAATAGGTAAGAACAACGTGGCACAGAAAATCTATCTGCCTTTCTGCCTATCCACCTTTTAACAGCTCACGTCCTACTACCTTCTTAGAAGCTTCTCTGGCCAAAATCTAATTCTTGTGGAACAGTAGTCAACAATGTAGAATTTGTCATCAAAAATACATGTCTGAGTCAAGTCTGGCCTCTACCACTTGAAATTCGGTGACCTTGGATGAGTTATGTGACATCCTTGAACCCATTTTCTTTTCTGTAATAATAAATGATAGTAGTCCCTTACTTGTTTCAAGAATTAAAAGTACTTAGCACAACATCTGGCACACAGTGAGCATTCATACACAGTGGTCACTTGGTAGTGGTGGTATATTATGCTACTACTTTTCAGCCTATTTAAAGTATGTGATAGGGACGCCTGGGTGGCTCAGTACATTAAGCGGCTGCCTTTGGCTCAGGTTGTGATCCTGGCATCCTAGGATCAAGTCCTGCATCTGGCTCCTGGCTCAGCAGAGAGCCTGCTTCTCCCTCTCACTCTGCCTGCTGCTCTCCCTGCTTGTGCTCTCTCTCTCTGTCAAAAGAATAAATAAAATCTTTAAAAAAAAAAGTGTGTGATAAACTGGAAACTCTCTGTACCAAGGATTTTAAGGTGACCTGTAGGTCGCATTGTGTTTAGCTGACACAGTGTTTTTGAATGTATGAATGTGATTTCTACATTTAGGTCTGGCATTTATTCTTCATTCAACTGTCATCTCCTATCATGATTTCTTGTTGTTTTCCGTATCTACGTTACATGGACCATTACTTGGTCCTTGAAGGCATTTGATTTTGTGACTACTGATCTAAATGTTTGCTTTCATATCCTAAAACTCAAAGGAAGAGGAGGAAAGACTAGTCAACCTTCAATGGCTGTCATCAAGAAGGGGGACAGAAGAAAGAGTGGGCAGAAGGTGGTAAAAATTCGTTTCACTGATCCATGTCCCAGGACTTAAGAATTTCTGTCTGTTACACTTAATAAGTGCTTAACCATAGACTGACTTGTATTATTATCTGTTTGCCCATGTTTGTTTTATCTTTCAAAGAAGCCTACAATCTTCTTGAGGACAAGAATCAAGTTACATATTTTTTTAAAAGATTTTATTTATTTGAGAGAGAGAGCGCGCAAGAGCAAGAGCATGAGTGGGGGGAGGTGCAGAGGGAGAAGGAGAAGCAGGCTCCCCACTGAGCCAGGAGCCCGATGTGGGCCTCAATCCCAAGATCCTAAGATCATGACCTGAGCCGAAGACAGACATTTAATGGACTAAGCCCCCAGGCATCCCGATCCTTTTTCTTTTTTTTTTTTTAATTTCTCACACCTACCTCACCTCCTTCCCATAGTAACATTTCGATAAAAGTATTTTCAAATAACACTATGGTGCATTCATGGAATACTTACTTTATGCCAGTATACTGTATCATAAACGCTTTGCTGCATTTATCCTGTTCAATCTTTTCAATAACCAAATGTGGCAGGCACTATTCTTAGCCCTACTTGTTAGATGAGAAAAAAGCTGAAACTTACAAAGGTTATGAGACTTGCCCCAGATCACACAGCTGGGAAAGGGCAAAGCCAAGATTGAAACCCTGGTCTCTCTTGTCCCAAAGACCATACTTCTCACCACTTTTGGATATTGCCTCCCAAATAAATAAACCAACCAACATTTCTTGATTAATTAGATGCTGAATAGACAGACATGAATGAACTTTTTAAGCACACTTGTAATATCTAGGTCACTTGGCAAGAGCTAGATATTTACTATTGTGGATGTTGGAATTTGAGTTTTATTCAGTCAGCAGAAAGTTTTGCTAAGCTTGTGGCCCCAAGGATAGACAAATGAGAAAATGTCATGGAAACAAATAATTATAAAACAAGATATGACATCTTTAATACCATTTGTAAAAGTGCTATGGAAACATAGAAAGCAAACTCATTTTAAAATAGTTCATCATAAGGGCACCTAGGTGGCTCAGATGGTTAAGCATCTGCCTCTAGCTCATGATCTCCAGGTCCTGGGATCAAGCCCCATGTCAGGCTTCCTGCTCAGCTCCCTCTCCCTCTGCCTCTCCCCCTGCTTGTGCTCTCTCTCTCTCTCTCTAATGAATAAATAAAATCTTTAAAAAAAATAGTTCACCATATACAGTCAGAATTTCCACTAAGTGCCCAGCACTGTGCTAAGCAATTTACAAATATTTATTTGTTCAACACTCACAACTACTTTATGAAGCAGGTTTCATTATCCATATTTACAAATACGTAAAATGAGGTCTGAAGTTGGGAAGTGGCTTGGCCAAGGTCACACAGCTAATAATAAGTGGTGGAGCAGAGATTTAACCTCAGGTCTACAAGACACTGAGGTCATGGTTGTTCCCGCTTACCACTCTGTTATTAATGATGCATTCTTCCAGTCCTTTGCACTACCAGCAAACACCAAGGAAAGCAGTGTGTATAAAGGAGGCTTCGGATCTGTCTGTTTAAGTCACCTCTGGCCAGCTGAGTGAACCAGCAGGGTCATGTGGCTGAGTCATCGTCTGACTTGGGGAAGAGATTATTTTGATATTTTGCTTCTCACTCCCGCCCCCCCTCAGCTAGGGTTTGTCATCCCTATTGCTCTTTAGGCTGACACCAGTGTGTATGCTTGCTGATCATGTTTAATGGTTTCTTGTTTAGTCACCTTATCCCTTTGTGTTGAATGTAAATATGGTCCTTTTGGTGTCTGTATTCTTCCCTATCCTCTTACTGCATCGAACAAGAGAGTCTTGTCAGTTGGTTGGTTGTTTGATTTGCCATTCTCATGATGAAGTTTCTAGATGAAAGCCAAAGCATGATCAGTAACATTTACAACATATTTTAGGAAAATAAAAATCAAGCAAATGCGGAACATTTTCAGGGGACCCTCAGGAGATGCCTTGAGACTGCTCTCCAGCAGGAAAAATTCTAGAGTCTGGCATTTATGTCCTGCATATCTAACTGAGGACATGGGAGAGGAGCGTGGAGACTAAGTTGCAAAAGGAGAAAGCAAAGGGCTGTTACTAATGGAGGATATTTTGGCATCCTGGAATGAACACCTTCAATACAAGCCTATCTTTTGGCCCACCAGTTTTATTTATAGGAGTCTATTCTAAAGAAACAGAATTGTGTATAAAACAACAACAAACGGATGAAAGAGAGGGAGGGAAGGAAGGAAGGAAGGAAGGGAGGGAGGGAGGGAGGAAGGAAGGAAGGAAGGAAGGAAGGAAGGAAGGAAGGAAGGAAGAAAGAAAGAAAGAAAGAAAGAAAGAAAGAAAGAAAGAAAGAAAGAAAGAAAGAAAGAAATCGAGAGAGAGTGTGAGGGAGGGAGGAAGGAAAGAAGGAAAGAAGGAAGGACGAAGGAAGGAAGGATGGATTGTGTATAGTAATTGGAAGGACAAAAAATTGGAAGGCCAACATATCTTTAATGGCCAAAAAAGAGAAATCACTTAACAGTTTAACAAGGGAAATTGTGTCAATGAATTATGATACATGAATGCAAGGGAATGCTACATTGAAAACTTCATGTTGTAGAAAAATACTTAATAGCATGGAAAAATGTTTTCTATATATTTTAACCTTTTTATAATAGGATGTTTCAAGCATCCACAGATTAGCGAGACTATTAGTATAATGGGCCCATTATCCAGCTTCAACAGTTATCTGCTCATGGCCAACCTTATTTCAGCTATGATCATGCTATTTCCCTCCCTCCACCTGGGACACTGAAGTTCCAGAGCTCCTCATCGCTGTGTCTGTAAATATTTTGGCAGATTTCTCTAAAAGATAAGGATCTTATAAAAGAAAAAAAACAGAACACTATTAATACACCTAAAAAATGGACAATGATGACTTAATATCATTAATGATCTAGACAAGGTTTAAATCTCTTTGATTGTCTCATAATGTTTTGTTCTTCTTCTTTTTTTTAAAGTTGATGTGTTCCAGCTAAGAGCTAAACAGTCCATAACTTGCATTTGGTGATAGATCCCCAAAGGTTTTTTTAAGCTTTTATTTCAATTCTTGTTCGTTAACATACAGTGTAACATTGGTTTCAGGAGTAGAATTTAGTGATTCATCACTTACATACAATACCCAGTGCTCATCATAACAAGTGCCCTCCTTAATACCCATAATCCACCCAGCCCATCCCCGATCCACCTCCCCTCCAACAACCCTCAGTTTGTTCTCTATAGTTAAGGGTCTGTTTCTTGATTTGTCTCTCTCTCCTTTTTGTTTCCCTTTGCTCATTTGTTTCTTAAATTCCACATATGAGTGAAATCATATGATGTTTGTCTTTCTCTGATTGACTTATTTCACTTAGCATACTCTCTAGCTCCATTCATGTCATTGAAAATGGCAAGATTTCATTCTTTTTGATGGCTGAGTAATATCCCTGTGTGTGTGTGTGTGTGTGTGTGTGTGTGTGTGTGTGTACACACCATATCTTTATCCCTTCATGAGTTGAAGGACATTTGGGCTTTTCCCATAATTTGGTATGTTGATAATGCTGCTATAAACATTGGGGTGAAGGTACCTCCTCAAATTAGCATTTTTGTATCCTCTGGGTAAATACCTGGTAGTGCAATTGCTGGGTAGTAGGGTGGTTCTGTTTTTAGCTTTTTGAGGAACCTCCATACTGTTCTCCAGAGTGGCTGGACCAGTTTGCATTCCCACCAGCAGTGTAAGAGGGTTCCCCTTTCTCCGCATCCTCACCAACATCTGTTGTTTCCGGTGTTGTTAACTGTAGCCATTCTGACAAGTTGAGGTGGTATCTCATTGTGGTTTTGAACTGTATTTTCCTGATGATGAGTGGTGTTGAGCACAAACTTTCTTTTAGCCTTTAGGGTCCACCTTCCTTCCTTTTTCCTTGCTATTCTATTTGTTGAAGAAACCAGGTTATGTGTCCTGTACAGCTTTTACTCCCTAGATTTTGCTAATAGCTTCCCTGTGATGCCTTAAACATGCTTCTCTGTGTCCTGTATTTCTTTGACCTCATGTGCTCTTTCATGAAAAGGTAAATAATCCACTCTTGGTAGGGAATTCTACCGTGGGGAGAAAAAACATATTCCAACAGTAACTAAAAGGAAAATCCTCTTTATAAGAATGACTACCATTTCAGAGTACATTATGTGCCGGGCACTGTGCTAAACACATTACATTCATTATATTACTTGATCCTTATGACAGCCCAGCAAAGCAGGTGTTACTGGTACCATTTACAGGTGGTGAGAGCAATTCAGTGATATTTAGACACCACCCCCAGAAAACACAACTAGATAAATAGCATTGTTGGGACTCAAAGGTTGATCTGATCGACTCAGGTCATCTGCCTACAAGATGCCTGCATAGGTCCCTTCTGTACTGTGCATCAGTCGTTGAGAGTCTGCGTGATCCCTGTCAACACTGAGTACCAGCCCAAATGCCTAACCTCAAACTGGAGAAGAAGGTGGATAAGGGAGATAGTTCTCAGTGAGAAAAAGAGAACATCTTCCTGGGGGGGTCTACCCAGCATCTGAGGTCCTGACCCTGATTTTCAGAGTTCACCCTGCAGTTGCTAGCAGCTCTCTCATGCTGAGTGTTAGAAAGATCCTAACAGTGATTCCTCTTAGATCATGATGGAAAATCACTGAGGAATTATCTTTCACAGACCTCCTGCCTCTTCCCTTGCTCCCGTAAGCCACTAATGACACTACACTCCATGTTCACGTTGACAGCTGTTTCGTTCTATTTTCACTTCCTTTGGATCAGATTTCTTTTCAGTTCGGAATTAAGAAGCAATGTGTGGGAGGCCATACAATGTAGAGCTCGAAAGCATAGGCTTTGGAACAAAGCAGATTTGGGATGGAGTCCCTGTTCCATCCCTGTTAGGTGAGGGCCTTCTTCCCTCCAGGCCTTGTTTCCTTGTTTTAAAATGAAATTAATTATAACACCTACCTCACAAGGCGGCTGTGACAATGCATTCAATGAGGTAATGCGTATAAAGCACACCTCGCAGGGCCTGGAATTTAATAAGGTAGCTTTGAAATGTGAGCCCTGAAGGAAAGAAGGATGATAGAGAGAAGTGAAGGATGTCAGTTCTCCCCAGCATGGCCTGTTTCTGCCGGGAGTGAAATTCGCAGAGGAAAGGCAGGTCACGTGACTCTCAGTGGTTTGTCACTAGCAGTGCCCGGCCGGAAAGTTTCAGGCACTCTAGCCTTTCCGACTCTGGCCGCAGATCACATTTACTCTTTTTCCAGTGACTTTTTAGCTATCATCACTCAATCAGCTCTGGACAAAGGACGCTGACTTTGAAAATTAACAATCTGGTTACAGTTAACTAAGTAACAGTGAATTTATGAAAGACCCTAGAGCCAGTTTCCTCTGGTTTCCTCCTGAAATTCCTGGCCACTCGCTTTGGCCTGCAATGGGAAATTTCAGGTCTGTTAAGCATACTAAGCTTTTTCTCTTTTTTTCTTTTTAAGATTTATTTATTTGAGAGAGAGAAAGCAAGCACACACAAGCAGGGGGAGGGGCCAAGGGAGCGCCCAACCCCCACCCCAGCACAGAGCCTGAGGCAGGGCTGAATCTCAGGACCCTGACAGGATCATGACCTGAGCCAAAATCCAGAGTCAGATATTTAACTGACGGACCCACCCGGGGGTGGGATAGGGGAGCCCTAAGCACAGTAAGTTTAATTTTAGTGTATAGGTCTATGCTGACATCATCTCCCCCACTTCCCCAGTGGGGAAAATGCATTATATTTAGGACCAGCTGGCTGTGTTGATATTACCTTTATTGATGAGACCCAGTATGAGTCAGGGCTACTCCAACAACTTCTCTCCATTGCCTCACCATCAACTTATCCATGCTTGTCCTCCTACTTGTTGGCCTGGTTGCCATGATCAATGCCAGCGTGGGTTCGTCTCCCACCTTCCTCATCGTGGACTCCATGGCCGGGGAAGTGTGCTGCTGACTTGGTGAGCCAACATTTCTCTGAGAGGTGCTCTGCCAAGCATTCCATGGCCCTGAAATGCCTGGGGTTTGGGGAGGTGGGGCAGCCTCTAGAGAGTTTGGGTGTGGACACTTTCAGTGTGGCCTTTCTTGGCTTTCAAAGACCTTCACTCTGCTGGGGTAGGGTGGGAGGTAGAGGCTGGTACAGAGAGAGAAGCTCTAGCTTCCTTTTTCGTTTTCTATGCTTTTTGCTGAGAAGAGTCTGAAGTGATATGTTTGAAGTCACTATTTCCAGAAAAGAGAATCATGTTGTTTTATCCGACATCCCACAAATGCCATCAAACCCAAACATTCCTGGTAATCTTTGCAGTTCAAGTAAGATTTGGGAGGGCCGTTGGTGGTTTTTTTCTCCCTGAGTCATTTTTTGCCTTTATTTCTGCTTCTATTTTTTAACTACCCCAAAAGAGCAATTGAAATTTTTTGGTCAGTAGGTTTGAGGGCCGTCTTCCAAGTAAAATGTTAAAGTAAGAGTGACAGTCACAGTAAAATAATATTTTATCCCATGAAAATAATTTGCAAGAAAATTGCATTGAGTTATGTGTTATATTTCACCAGAAACACCCTACCCAGCTTTTCTGAGGGGAAGTGATGAGCAGAGCACTGGAGGTTTTGATGTTTGATTTACTCTTGTCAACAACAATATTTCAGATGGACTCCTTCTCTCATCCAAGACTCTCTGAGCACATGGCATTGACTGCCCAGCAAAATAAAATAAATCCCTCATTCCCCCACTTGGGAAGCTAACTTAAGAAAAATGAAGCCTTTGTCTGGTTATTCAGTGAGACCTGGAGTGGACAAACTGAAAAAAAATATGTAGCTCCCAACTTTTAGGTCGCAGTAATCAAAAGTTAACTTTTCCCCCACGTCGTTTTTGTAAACTTCTGGAATTTCTGGAAATAGAGGCTGTGATCCAACTTTATTCTTTCTTGGTCAATATGAGCTAACGTTACTATGATTAAACCTTTACTTGAGATCACATTTTTGTCAAGATACAGATTCATATATTGCACCTAATTCTACTCATTGACCCAGAATTCTCTTATCCTTGCTTGAGTCTTGGACGGTGTTTAAAAATTCCCCCCCCCCTTTTTTTAAAGATTTATTTGAAAGAGAGCAAGAGTGCATGAGCAGAGGATGGGGCAGAGGGAGAGGGAGATGCAGACTCTCCAGTGAGCCCAGAGCCTGACCTGGGCCTTGATCCCAGAATCCCGGGATCATGACCTAAGCTAAAGGCAGATGCACAACCAACTGAGCCATCCAGGCCCCCCTAAAAATTCTTCATACATGGAAGGAAAAGGGAACTAAGAGACACTGTGCACCAGGATATGCCAGGTAACCCATCAGATGTCTATAAACGTGACTTCAGGCAATCCTCCCTACTGTCTCTAAGGAAGGTATTTTTCTTCTATTATACATGAAGAGATGGGGACTCAGAAATTAAATAATAACCCACCCAACATCATACAACCAGTAAGATGGTGGGAACTGGATTTTGATCCCAGGATTCTCTTGACTCCAAGTCCATGCTGATTTAAAAAAAAAAAAATTATGTAGTAGGCCAAATTCCTTACTTTCGTATTCTCCCAGAGAAGAGAACATACAGACACAATGAAACTCTTATATCTAAAGTTCAAGTGAATATGTGGCCTCTCTGAGGACTTGGCTGTTTTCCATAGAGGACCCAAAAACAGACTAGAACCCTTGCAGAAAACAATTCTGAATTCTCCATCACATGCTAGATAAGAGCCAGGTTTTGACAACTGTCTGAAAATGTTGCTGGCAGATAGTACTGTTTGGTTTAAAATTTTTACTTCTCAAGCACTATCATAAGTAATATCATTTCCAAATTTCTATATATTATCATTACCTCTGATAAAAGTAACATGGTGATATCTAGAATGGTACTCTCATTCTAGAAGTGGGACAGGAAAGGTGAGTTGGCAAAAATGTAAATTGGCTACCTGTGCAAAATAAATGATTAAAAAGTAGACTAGTGCTGGAATCCTACGTTCCCAATTCCTGATCCCTTATGCTTTCTCTCTGACAGTATAGTTTCTTTCTAGTTCATTTTATGAGCACAAATAGTAATAGAGGGACTTCTTGTTTTGAGAATGTAACTTGCCATAAGGTTTAATCATTTGATCAAAAAATAATTATTTATTATCTTGCCCTAGAATAGTACTGCTAGCATTCAAAATTTTTAGAATTGGGATTATGTCTACATTGGGATTCCATTGTCCTATTAAATGGGCTTTTGTTCCAGTGATCTCCCTCCTAATTTATTTGTCCAGCAGAGACTTCTTAATGTGTGACTTTGGTTTCAAGTTGGAGACCTGTATGCAACACAGAACAGCGGTTGGTAAGTCTTGGCTAATGGTGAAGAAGTTCTGGACAGGCCCAGAGTACCTTCACAGATAGCTCACCTATCTCACATAGTGTCCCAGGGGCCCAGATCACATTGCTCAATACTGAATTGTTTAGATAACACCATCACAACAGAGGAGCAAACAAGGGGAAATAAAGCTGAACGTATGTAAAAAACCTACTGAGGGAATGGAATGAATCAGAATACAGGTGCAGGGATCACACCTTGCTTGGATTTGGAATACAAAAAAAAAATCTAGGAGAAGAGAAAATACTAATCTTGATCTGTTGCCAGTGTTATGAAACCTAATAAATATTTGAGAAGGAATATTTTGCAGTGTTAGAAAGAAGAAATCCATTTGAGCAGCTGCTAAGAAATTAGCTTTGTGTGTGTGTGTCCACATGTGTGGGAGAGGCAGCCACGTGACACATTTGGCACGTGTCCATCTTCTCCAACAGACTATGAGCTCCATGGAGCAGAACCAAGGCCCATGTATATCTCGCTGGATGTCAATCCTCTGATACATAGTAAACTCTAGTTGTTGAATGAATGATTGATAAATATTTCTAGAAACATATACATAATGAAAATAGTCAAGTAATTCTTATTTTCTTTGTGAGAGTCTCTGAATTTTTCTTCTTACAATACGTATTTGTCATTTTTTTTCAAAGATCCATTTCAAAAAGAAGCAATAGAAATGTATATGATGCTTTAAGCCCAAAGGAGGAAATACTTCTTGTCCAAGAGTCTGAAGTCTCAGGAAGACAGCTGCACAAAGATTTTCTACTGCATATTATCTCTCAAAAGAGGGGTGGGGGGCACTTGGGTGGCTGAGTGGCTTAGTCCATTAAGCGTCCAACTCTTGATTTCAGCTCAGGTCATGATCTGGGGGTCATGAGATTGAGCCCATGTCAGGCTCCACACTGGTTGGGGAGCCTGCTTAAGATTGTTTCTCTCCCTCTCCCTCTGCTCGTCCCCACCCCCACCCCCACTGATGCTTGCTCATTCTTTCTCAAAAAAAATAAAGAGAGAGAGACCACTTGGCCACACGGTCAGGGCTACAACCCCACATTTATCCCAAATAACGTGTTTCTTATCCAAGGAGACACCTCAATCTGAAATTTTACACCCTACCCACCAGGAGAAGCCCCTAGATTGGACTGTTAGATCTTCATGTTAGCTCAGTGGGGAGTTGCATTAATTGGAGGTCTCTAGAGAAACAGAGCTACTAGAAGGCATAAAGACAGAGATAGAAAGAAATTTATTGTAAGGAATTGGCTCATGTGATTATGGAGGCTGGCATGCCCCAAGATTTGGAGGGCGAGTTGGCAGCTGGAGACCCAGGAGAGCCAATGGTTTAATTCCAGTCTGAGTCTAAAGGCCCAAGAACCACAAGAGGTAATGGTATAATTTGAGTCCAAAAACAAGAAAAAAAGTTCCAGTCTAAAAGCTGTCAGACAGGAAGAATTCCCTTTTACCCATGGGAGGCTCAGTCTTTTTGTTCTATTCGGATCTTCAACTGCTTGGCCGAGGCCCACCCACATCATGGGCAGTCTGCTTCAGTCGATCCACCAATTTAAAAGTTAATCTCACCCCAAAACACACTCACAGACACAACGATGTTTGACCAAATACCTGAACACCCCATGGTCCAATCAAGTTGACACATAAAATTAACCATCACAGGAGTCATTCAAGGGCTGGAACCTTTATTTCAACTCATGCTGCACAGTAAAGGTGACTTAAAGGGCTTGAGAGACTATCTTTCTTCTTTCCCTATATTGCTCAGAGTTCCTAATCACAAGCCACAGAAATCAAATCTGGTTAACTCATGCAAAAAGGTTATCTGCTGGAAGGATATCACATCATTGACCACTTGGATGGGAGGGCTGGTAGAGGCATCCAGAGAGTAGAAATGAGCTTGCCACCACCAAATCATATGCGGTCCCCACCACTGCCTTTGCTACATGACCACTGCCATGGCTATGAACTGGATCTCTGATTCCAGAGGGATAGGATAGAAAACATTAGCTTTCTATTCTGGCTTCCTTTGTGGGAAGTGGGCACCTGCCTTCCATCTCTGCTACCACAATGGGGGACTCCCCCCAACTAGGATGTGGATTCAGATGCTGGGAGGCCAAAAAGTAGCCATTGTGCACCACAGTCCTGTTGGAACTAATCTGCTATTTACATGAGCAGTCAATGCTTAGGATACAGTGGACTCAAGGCAAATGAGCCAATTAGCAAGGTTGGCATGGGGAATTATAATCAGAAACAGGAAGCAACATCTGAGAAAAGGCAGTTTGCTAGCTTGTAGATGGCCTTAATGCCTGAGTCCCAAGAAGAAATTTTGGAAACAGTCCCTTAATCAATTAGCTTACTGAAAAATACTTAGTTCACATTGGTTATGCAGCTGGTGTGCAAAGAACAACACTTGCAGAATCAGGAGGCCTCCATCTCAACCCCCTGAATACTGTTTTCACTTAGGAGGAAAGGAAAAGGAGGAAACTGTCAGAAGCTGGTTCCTTGCTCTGTCTGGAATCTGTTTCCCCCACCTCTTATACTTTCCTGGCTTCTCTCTCCATGTGCCCATGGGTTCCCAGGCCCAGGAGCAACACTGGATAGAGAACGAAGCTGAGTGTGGGGGTGCCTGGGAGGCTCAGATGGTTAACCATCTGCCTTCATTCAGGTCATGATCTCAGGGTCCTGGGATCAAGTCCTGCATTGGGCTCCCTGCTCAACAGGGAGTCTGCTTCTCCCTCTGCTCCTCTCCCCAACTCATGCTCTCTCTCTCATTCGCGCACACTCTCTCTCTCAAATAAAATAAAATAAAGAATGAAGCTGAGTGTGGATTGAGCCAATAACTATGCTTAGTTTTCTCTCTCTATGCAAAAGATCATCACCTGTTTGGAAACCTGATCTTACTGAAAATCTGTTGAAAGCTGTAATCCTCCCCCTTGAAAACTCCATGTCTTCACAAAACACCAAAACTTTTATGAAAAACTTCAGAAACTTTACAAGCTCCCTGAAACTCAAAGGAGTTTAAGAAACCCAGATTAAAAACTTGTATTTTAAGGTTAAGGAAAAAAAAAAAAACAACACCTGCCATAAATGTCTCTTCCTTCCTCTACCTTGGGGTCCAGTGTAAAATGAGGAGAAATGGCCAGCCCTCTACAGAACACCTCTGGGTTCAACTGCCTTCCACCAGACAAGAGTCTTTGGCACCAAATTTACTAACAACTCAGTAGAATTTCCTGCCTCCCCCCATCAGTGTTTTAAGGTACTCATTCACTTCTTTGCTGTCCTGCAGTTTTAAACTGTTCAAATGTCTGAAACATTTAAAATTCTCTGAATATGATAATACATGCCAATAGAGTAGAATAACCAGTCCGTTGGAATAGAACAGCTCTTGAACGAATCATTGCCTTTCAAAGACCACAACCCTCCTCACCACCCAGGCTCAATACCTCAAAAGCATTCATGCCCTCCCTCTTCAATTCACCTGCTTAGCAAGTTTGCTCAATTCTTCCTTTAGAATATTTCTAAATCTCGCACCTAATTTCCACTTTTTCCCCTGCAGCTCTTTCTCTGGCCTCTGTAACCCCATGTCCAGACTACTATAATCAAATTTTAGCTACACTACCTCTAGTTTCCTCTTCCTCCAGCCCATCATCTACAATAAAAAAATAATCTTCCTCAAAATACTCATTGTGTCAAATAGATGCCTTTGTTAGAATCCTCTCCATTGCCATTGCTTACACAACCTTGTGATGGGTTCATGCTGAGTTAACTTAGCTAATCTGGAATGATATTTCCCTGATTCCCTTCCCCAAAGGGTTCAAGGCAAGGGCTTCCCACAAAAGAAGTCTGCATAATCTTTGGAAGTCAGGGGCAGAGGAGAAGCCATTTTCTATGGCCTGAAGTTCGGAGAAGGCCCAGATTGCGGCAGCGCACACGTGTTGCTGGGGGTCGTCTGGCTGTTGGCCGGCAGTTCCCCCAGCTTCCACCAGCTCCCGTCTTTCAGCTCCTCCAAGCACAGGGCCAGACTTACGTGAAGCTCTGGGGCAAAGGCACCCATTCCTTCGCAGGCCGCCTAAGTCATGGATGCTACAGGTGGTGAAAGTCAGGGCCAGTTTTTTCTTGAGGGTTTCAGTTTTTCTTCAAAGTTTTCTATTTCTCTTGCCCTTTCCTACATCCTCATCAGCTTTTCTTCCCAACTACCAGCTTCTGACCAATGGAGATTTCAAGCCCAACACCATGACAGGCAACGGCCTTGCATAGGTCTGTCTACCAGCTCCCACAACACCAGAAGCTAGGACTCTCCCTCATGGCTTGCAGAAAGAACCAACCCTACACACACCTTAATTTCAGACTTCCAGCCCTCTGGAATCATGAGACAATAAATTTACATTTAACCCATTCAGTTTGTGACATTTTGTACAGAAGCCCCAGGACACTAACAACCCCACCCTCTGTCATCTTTCCCAAACCAGGGTCCCTCCATATTTCTAGCACCCTGCCAAGATCCTGTACCCAGCCTTTTGAAAATGAAACGGTTTTGGGTACCAGACTTTGTATTAGGTACTTCACATTCCTCATCCAATTTAATCTTCAGCTGGCCCTAGGAAAGGGTCATTACTATCCCCATTTTAGAGAGACAAAAGATTGTTCGATACTTGGCTGGGGTGAGTGATGGAGGTGAGATTCAAACTCATGTCTAACTCCAAAGCCAATGCTCTGTCATCCTGCCTCCCTTTCCATTAAATAGGAAAAGATTCAACCTTCTAAACCCTCCCATCCTCTGACTTTTCTCACCATCTACATTTCCCAAAGGAGACACTCATGATTACAAGAAGAAACTAAGAGGTAGTATTCACTTCATAAGGCTCAATCCCTACCCTCTGGTACCTGGACTCCACACGGTTGCTTCTCTTGTGGAGATATTCATGGAAATCTCAACACCTCAAACTGATTGTAGGGAATGTCAGGAAGAAATGGAAGAAAACTAGGATTTACAGGCTGGCTTTAAAGTTACAATTTTAGGACTTTCAAGTGTACATGGAATACAAAATATGCCAACAAAGTACTGCTTGGGAGAGAATCCTTGGGGGAATCTGCTTTAATGAATAAATAAGTATGTTTTGAAATTAGCTTTCCATTGTCTATGGTAAATCCCCATGCAGGCTTGAAAGCAGTTGCTTTCTTATTCGAGAAAAGAATTCCCCTCTATTGTCTTGTTTGTCTGTTGAGGGAATGGTGGTTATAGAGAACTTGTTCAGGGAAGGCCATTGATGCTCAATCCACCAGTCAGAGCCAACGTCAAAAGGCAGAGGCACATGCTGGCAGGCTCCGCCCACAGAGGGTCCACGACCCAGAAAGGGTCAGCTGACCTGGCATCTTTGGCTCCTGAGAGGCTGAGTTGCAGGCTCTACTGCAATGAGCACTTCAGCAAATAGAGACTTTGTTGTTATAACAAAAGAGCCTTTGACTTCATCTGTTGGTAGGCTTGGACCCAGGTTCCCATATGCAGCTCTTGACCTGTATGACCTATGACCTTGTTCCTATATCAGCCTCTTGGTCTTGTTCATCACTTTATGCTGGATGGTCTCTGCTTGTCCCAGCCCACTCCCAACCAGATCCATTTTCCACCCTGCCCTATACCCTATTCTTACAACTCTAAGAACTGCATCCTTGGACTCTTACCCTCTGGTTTCCATCTGGATTTGTCAATATTCGGGGTATTTAATACCCCAGATTCCTCAGTGCTGGACCCAAATCCAGCAGTAATTGCTTTCATCTATCAAAGGCCAGCGCTGCTGTCTGGAAGCCCCATTCCTATAGCTTCATTCCTGGCCTGATTCCTTTACCGGTTGCCTCCCCTTGCCTCCCAGGCTTAGCAGTGGCAACAGCTTCCTGTTACTGTGATCCTGGGGGCCTCCTCATCTTCTGCTCCTACCGTTAACTTTTTTACCTACACCTTTGCAAGTAGTCCCTTCATTAACCCCCAAGTGTGCTACCTCCTTTCTGCTGGGAGTCTGACTGATACTCTACCAGGTTTTCAGGCTCTAATGCTTTAGCAAATAGTAGGCATTCAATAAAAAATCTGTTGGGAAAAAAGAGGATTGATGAATAAGGAATAGACAGTGCTTCAGTTCCGAAGTAATTCTATTCTTCCTTCCCTCTCTTGCCAGTCACCCTTCCCTCCATTATTTTCTTAAATGTTTGCCTCTTGAGCCATTGGTTTATGATCTGACTCCCCATTTGTCTCCAGGAACAGAGTAGTGAGGGGATAATAGCTTGAGTCACAGTGACTCATCACAAACCCTGAAAAGAACTTGAGTCTGAAACTTGGGGCATCCAAAATACCTGATTGCCTAAGCCAGGGTTTGGATGCTGCCTACAATGTCAGTGGAAAATGTGACACAAGTGGTTCGTGAGAGGGGATGTTGTCTGTGTATGGAAGTCAGCAAACTGATAAATTAGCGGTACATCTCATCTGGCACAAACGGGCCATGACAGAGAATAAACCGGGCTTGTGGAGGGGAATTCTGGACCCATACACACTGTGCCAGAGACTTTCAAATTTGGCATTTTAACATGCTGACAAGCTGTGCTGAAAGGCCATCTCATTTTCTGGGCCCATAATGAAATGATAGGAAAGAGAGGTCAGCCGCCCTGGGCTCTTCCTTTTTTCCCCCGTTTCCCTTTTTTTATTCTTTCTTTTCTTTTTAAAATTTTTTTAAATTTATTTTTTATTGAAGCCTAGTTGAGGACATGAATAGACATTTTTCCAAAGACATCCAGATGGCCAACAGACACATAAAAAAGATGCTCAACATCACTCATCATCAGGGAAATGCAAAGCAGAACCAACATGAGGTATGACCTCACACCTGTCGGAAGGGCTCAAATCGAAAAGAAAAGAAACAGCAAGTGTTGCCCCAGGACCTTCTTTGGGGAAGAATACAAATGCTGAGTTGGTACATCTGGATGGGGAAGGCTGCCTGAACACTGGTCCATATGAAGTTTATCACGAGAGACTGGAATTAATCAGAAACCAAGAGGAAGGTGTTCAGTTTTAGCTCCTGGCCTTTATAGGATCAATATATGAGAAATGGGGGACTGATGGCTCAATTATCAACAGGAACTTTGACCTCCATTTCTTTTTATCCTAACTTTTTTTAATATATATATATATAAGCCTCAGTAAACATCCTTGCATTGAGCTGGGACATCTTCTGGGGCTTTTAGAAGAAACTCTGTGAATTTCAATCCCCTCATCTCTGGTTGGCTTTGTTCCATTTTCTGTATTTGTCTAACATCAGGGACATTCTGGGCCTTCCAGATCAACATTCCTGGAGGTGACAGGTTAGAGGAGGGGACTCCCTTTGGCCCATCAGACATTCGCAGCGGGTACCCGTTGAGGACGGCATTCCTCTGGGGGTGGGCCAAGCCCGGCTATGCATGCTCGCCCTGCTGCGGGCAACTAGCTGGGGGACCTTCCCCTCTTCACATCTCCGTTTCCTCATGACCACGGTGGGGATGATCCCCACATCAGAGAGAGCATTGTTGGGAGGACTGAAATAGGCAGCATGGGCCTGATACCTAGAATATTCCCTGGCCCTTAGTAGGCCCGCAGTGAGCGGTGTCTGTTAAGGGTTGCTGGCTGCAAAGTCTCGTGCATTGATTGACCACAAAGACCCCGGTGAGGCCCATGATGACATGAATCACTTTTGTTTCCTGACGCTGACAAAAGAAGTCCCCTGGCTCTTGCTGGGTATACAGCAGCCAAAGCAGAATGAGTCCTAAGAGCCCCCTTTGTCCCCACAGAGGCCTCCTTTGTCGGCCACAAATGCTGCTCTGGCAGTCCTGGCTGCCCGGGGCCACTGTTACAAATCTGTTTGGGTTGGAGGCCCACCAGTTCACGGCTGCGACGCGTCCAAGCGCCCAGGCGGCCTGAGCGCGGCCTTGAGTTCATTCAGAGCGGCCCCGGGCCCACGGGGCTCCTGGCACCTCGGGCTTTACGTTCCAAGAATCAGCGATTCATTTCGATGGCCTCGCTCCTCTCGCGGTGGAGGTTTTTCCGGGGCCCTGGCCCTTCAACGGGTCAGATGACTTCTGGAAAGACGGGATCGGGAAGCAAGCGTTATTGGCGTTGGAAGCGCCGGCACCTGGCAGGATTCCTTCTTGGAGCCGGCGCGTTGGACGCGGTAGCTGGGACAAAGCTACTTATTTGCTCCGAAAGTTGTTAAAGAGAAAAAATGGGAGACTCGAACAGTATTTGATAGAGGAACTCATGATGATCAGTTCCTCATTCTGCAAAGGCGTAGACAAGAAGAGCTGGAAGCTCCCCTGTGCGGCGGAGCGCGAAGCAAACCCCCCGGAACTGGGGTGTGGCCGCGGCAGGACTGGGCTCCAGCGTGGAGAGACTCACACTCCCGCCCCGCCGTCTGGGGCTCTTACCATTTCTACTCTCCTGCTTGGAGTGCGGTGAACGATCGACAGGAACACAGCCATGAATCAACAGCATTTACTGCTAGTGAACTGGCAAGCTGTCTTTTTTTTTTTTCTATTTTTATTTCAATTGTGGTAACACACAGATAACAAAATTTACCATCCTAACCATTTTTTTTTAAGATTTTATTTATTTATTTGAGAGAGAGAGAGCACGGGGAGGAGCAGAGGAAGAGGGACAAGCAGACTGTGCTGAGCGTGGAGCAGTACACGGGGCTCAAACTCAGGATGCTGAGATCACGACCTGAGCCAAAACCAAGAGTCTGACACTTAACTGACTAAGCCACTCAGGTGCCCCCCATCTTAACTATTTTTAAGTGTACAGGAGTGCCCAGTATATTCACACTGTTGCACAACCAGTCTCCAGAACTCTTCTCATCTTGCAAGATTGAAACTCTGTACCCAATAAACAATAAAACCCTTCTCTCCCCGCCCCCAGCCTCCAACAACAACTGTTGTACTTTCTGATTCTATGAGTCTGACAACTCTAGGTACCTCAGATATGTGGACTCTTACAGTATTTGTGTTTTTGTGGTTGACTTATTTCACTTAGCTTAAAGTTCTCAAGATTCATCCAGCTATAGCACGCATCAGAACTTCCTTCCTTTTTAAGGCTGAATAATATGACAGGTTATATTCCATAACTGCAGTTTTATGAGGGATCTTCCGACTATGAGGGAGAGCAAGTTTGGGTGCAGGAGATCCTTTAGGGTTGGAAGTTTTCATAAAACCTACAGAGATTAAATCTTGTTATGGTTATACTCCCCTCACCCATTGATATCCACCGTCATGGGCTGCCAAGTCAGGCCGTCAATGACTCTTGATCGTTAACCATGAAGACAGCCTTGTGTCATGCCTGGCCCTCTGTACTGAGATCTGGGGAGGACCAAGGCTTGCATCCCAGAGGAGACAGAGGTCCACCTCTCCACAAATCTGATACTGATTGGTGGTGAGATCCTGAGTCAGTCACTTCATCACTATGGGAACTCTGGGATACCTGTCTCGGTGGTGATGATCCCACCCTAAGTTGAGTGGAGATTAAATGAAAGAATATATATAGCAAAGCTCCAAGCATGGTGCTGCGTAGGCTTTCAACCAATGGATGTTAAATATTAATACACTGCAAATTAAAAATTAGGTCCCTCTCCTCACCAGGGGTAGCACCCACATAGACCGGTGGCTCTTCAACTTTTTTTTTTTGAGTCAGGGACCCCTTTGCGGGTCACATACACAAAGATGCCTTTTGATGTTGAATTTCCAGGGAATTCTTGAATCTTGCAATGCCCATCCATGGACCCAGTCCATCCATGGACACAAGATCAGGAATCCAGGACTCAATGGCATAGAAAACGCAGATCGTGTTCTGCGGAGAGTGAATAAATGGCCTGAGTCCCACACAGGGCTCAAGACACACTAACATAGAGGTCCAAGAGAGTCAGGTGGATCCAACCAGGAACACACCATCACAGATATTCCACCATTTCCCGAGAGCTCAGTACTTCCTCTTCATTCTACTGTGAGTGGTTCATCAGTCTTAAGGATTCCCTTTCACTCACCACTCTTGGAAAGCACTTACCCTCTCGGTAGCTCCACAATGTAAATGCTGAGTGGCACTTGTCTTGTAGGTGGGTTGATCCACTTACCCACACAACTTTTGTGCAACTTTCTCATGTCGTGGGCTCTCTGGAGAGACTGCCTGGGGCTGAGGGCCTCTCCCAGAGCCCCACAGGCACACCCCTTTTGATGAGACTGGGGGTGAAAAATCACTCTGGCGATTGTGTCAAACTTTCAGATACACCACTGTCCCATCAGGTGGAGTCAGTTCTCAACTGAGTTAAGGTCACCACGTATGAGTTTCTATGGCTGCCTGGCACAGCGTGGACAGACACAGCCTTGAGTTTCAAAGGGAATGTTTCTAAGGGCTCAGATGGCTTAGCCCTAATATCCAGCTACCATCCTCTCACTCATAGAGTTCTCTCTCTAAAACTGGGGATCAAAGATAACGACACAAAGAACCTTCCTGACTCCTGCCTGCCTGCCTGCTCCATGGGCCATTGTCCTGCCAGTCCGGGACATGAGCATCTTACAAGCAATTCCATAAGTGTGAGCTGTCAATTCCAGCCCATTTCCACTGGTGCAGTTTCAACGCTGTTAAAGATACCACCTCTGTGGCCTGGCATAAGAGTTCTACTAAATTTCAGTATCCTTGTAATCACCGCTTCAAATGTAACATGAAAGATTTATATGGTAACAAAAAGCCTCTTGTCTAAGCATGCAGGGGAAAAACATATAGGGGGTCTGATCTTCTAATTGCCTAGGAACTGGCAGGTTACCTAGCTCTCTCCAATTAGAGAACCTTTGATTGAAGTCAAATAGCAAATCTATTAAATCTGATACCTTAGAATGGCTTGAGCAGCCATACTGTTACAAACTACTTTAAAATGGCAGTAATCTGAGGAATCCAGGGTAAGATAAGAAACGAGTCCACGCACACGGCCAAAACAAATAACACAACTCCCCAAAATATGTTAAGTGTTCCAAACCTAGAACCACAGAAAAGAAAGAGCATCGACCAAAAGGATTTCTACCGTTTCCTCCAACCATCTCAATTCCAGCAAAGCTGACTCTTCTTGGTGGCAAGAAAAAGAAGACAGGCTGTATATTTTGTTCAATGTTGTTTTTGAAATAGCACTTTCTCCCTAATTACAAAATGTGTTCATGTTTCACGGGGAAAGCTTGGGAAACAATGTAACAAGGTAAAGGTTACGTATAATCCCACCTACCAGCAAGGACAGCTTTAAGCATTTTAATGTGTGTCTTTCTTTTATATTTATGGATAGATAAATATTGTCACAAAAGTGATAGGCTGATCCATAATGTCATTTGGTTTACTGACCTATTTTTTTCACTTAGCTAGCTATAAATAAAAATATGTTTCCATACCAATAGATTTTTTTCCTTAATATGCCAGTTAATGGCTCTATATAGTTTCATCATTTGAATGTATGCTAATTGCATCCAGTTAGATATTAAGTTTATTCCAATCCTTTCCATCACAAATAAGGCTTGGATGGATATCTCTGTGAAAAGCTTTGGCTTTATCTCTGGCTGTGCTTTGGACCACTTCCTACAAGTTCACTTCCTATCATTAACATACACACATACTTGGCGTCTTGGACCCTCTTCAAGTTCTTCCTTTGATTCTATTTATTTAGAAGTAAGTTTACCATCAAACAATAACACAAACGAAGATAGAAAACCAAAGGCACATATATGCCTCCTGTAGACCCAGAAACCTATCAAACATGGAAGTTGTTTGTTAAGGAACACTGTAAGTCCAGACCAGATATGAGCTCTTTCCTGAACAGCCAAAGAGAGACATGAGCTCTCTGCTGATGTCGATGGAGAGACTCAAGAGAAGTTACTAAAACCCAGTTGCAAATTGAATTTCCAACACATCCAAAAGCAAATGCCATCAAGGCAGGTAATGCAGTTAGAAAAGACACAGATGCCCCATGCAAAAACAATGCATTTTTTACAGGGAGTAATGGGTGAAATTGCAATAGGTGTAGATTAAATTGTGGAAGATAAAAGCCAGTGATAGGAGAGTCACATCTGGTTCCGTTTGTTTCCTTTCATCCATGTTATGCGTGCATACATTTAAGGAGTGAAATCGTTTTACCAGACTGATTATGGAAAAGAGCAATGCGGCGGGGCATTGTCTCTCATTTTCTCCTTGCCAGAGATAATGGCTTCCTTACCTGCTTAGCTGATTCTCTTGCCATTTACCTCCATAGTCCTAATAGCTTCTTTATATGCTTTTGTCACCTAATATTTTTCTAGTATTTATTAAATGAGATGATTGAGACTATTTCTTCATTTTCCCAGATAAGATCGTCATACTTTGATGTTCCACTCCAGAAGATAAGGTTTTCGCCTTCCCCTCCTCGCTCCCATCCACAGACTCATGCAGCCTCTCAACAAATTCTCTCTCTCTCTCTCTCTCTCTCTCTCTCTCTCTCTCTCTCTCTTTCTCTCTGTGTGTGTATGTGATTTTGGTTAGATCAATAATCAGTGATCATGTTATTTTAATAATACTCTCTGACTACTTTTCTGCACAATTTTGTTTTCCCTGGAACTAATCATTATTCCCTTTGCTTAGCTCTGTATATACTTACTATTAACTCAACCTCAACCTTTCCCCCAGTTGAGTCACGGCATTCGGTTATTTGAGCCAAGACATTGACTGCATCAGCCTTTCCACCATTTTCATCCTGAAGCCATCTCTCCTGGAAATCCTGACTGCTCCAGTCTGATTCGGCAGTCCTCATGCCTCAGACAGATACTTGCCCCTCACCCAGAGGAGCCCCTTTGGGTTAGATCTTCTGTTCCCTAAAACTCACATCTTCCTTTTTCTTGACAATTCTCTCAGGAGATTTTCAACAAAGAGTGATTAGGAATTAAACATTTTATAAGCCAGAAATTGTTTTTATGCTGCTATCTCCTTGGATCGATATCTGACTAGACATGGAGTTCCAGTTTAGAAATAATTTTACCTCAGAATTTTGATGGCAGTGATTCATTACAATCCTGATTTCGGAATTGTTGAGAAGCACAAAGCTGTTTGGATTTCCAATCCTTTGTATATGACCTGGTTTTTTCCTCTGAAAGCCTATAGAAACTTCTTTTGTTTTAAATGGTCTGAAAACTCATGACGATATACCTTAACAAGGGTTTATTTTCACCCACTGCTCTGGGCTTCATTCTGTGAAATTTTCTTGAATTAATGATTATTTCATCCACTCTATTTTTCTAGTTTTATCTTTTCTCTTTTTTCCATCACTTCTGCCTTTTTGTTCTACTGTCTGAGATATTTTTACAACTTTCTTTTCCAACCCTTCTAGTGAGTTTACCACTTCAGCTATAGTGCTTTTAACTTCCAAAAATTGTCTTTTATTCCCTTGTTGTTTTGTTGTTTTTTTAAATAGCATCCTGTTCTTCTTTCATGAATGCTTTCTCTGGGAATATTAATTATATTTGTAAGTGTTTTCTCATATGGTTTGTTTCTTCAAGTTGTTGGGGGGTTGTGTTTGTTTGTTGCTGTTTGCTTGTTTTGGTCCCCATCTTTATTTTTGAAGGCTTACCTCAATCTTCTAGTGACCTTTGGTTGTCTAATCATATCTAAGAACAAAGCATTAAACCTCTGCTTGGAAGCTCCAAACACATGAGTGGAGCTTATTTGATGTCTGCTTCTGTGTGAGATGATCTGGCTGGGCCATTCCAATAGGGAAACTCTGATGTTAGTATCTTTAGGTCTTTTCTCTTGAGCTGGTCAAATTTCCCAGAGAAGGATTATCTACTCTCTTGCCTGGAGATTATAGGCCTGTCAATATTCCAGAAGGTGAGTGAGGGAAGAGAGCTGCAAGTCAGTCTCCTTTTTTTTTTTATAATATCCTCACTGCCAACTGTGGCTGGTGTTCCGTCAGCCACAGTTCCCCTCTTTTAGCCTCTCTGGATAATAATATTATCTTCTGTTGGAACAGATGAAGAGCAGTCCCTGGGCTACACCGGGTAGGAGAAGGTATCTGGAAATCTAATCATCTCTTAAATGAAACTCTAGTCAATATTCAGGTTTCTAGTCTTACCTTCAGACCCAATTCCACAGATAACCATATCACGGATTCCTGAGTCTTTGGGTACCCTCTATAAAAAACACGGCTGCTTTTTTGCTCTCTCTACTAGGATTCCGGCCCCTCAGGTTAGCCTAGTTGGTCAACATTCATCCATCTGCTTACCAGGTCCCAAAATTTGTTGCTCTTATCCTTTCATTTCTATTGAGGTTATGTCATGTAAAAATACTATCACTATATTGAGGTTTCAAAAAAAAGAAACATAGATACATGCATTCCTAGAAGCAGTAACACTTTTAAGAGAGAGAAATCCCAATAGGAACAACTACTACTGCAAACATTTAAAGGGCAATACACAAAGGGGAAGATAAGGGGCAAGATATGATGCCCCCAACTCAGCTCTTTCTCCTAAAGAGTGAAGTACAATGCAACTGAATGACAGAGGGAAAGAGAACAATTCACAATAGCACACCATATTTGGAGGAAAGTTTAGTATATTGTGTGATTTTATCTGCCCCTCCCAATAAAAATAGCTACCATTTCCAGACTGCACCTAAGTGTTGGTATAGATAATTCACCTACATTAACTCATCTGAGCCTCATGACGTTTTTCAAATGAGGAAACAGAGACAAAGAAGTTAAATGACCATATATAAGATTATAGAAATAAGTGCTAGAGTCAAGATTTGTCTTGTAGTCATTCTGACACTAAATATTTGTCCCTGGGCCATATTCATAATATAATACACAGAGGCTATATTTCTAATATTATACTTAAAATTGACCAGCCATCTATATTTCCCCCACAGTTCCCCACTCCCTAACACACTAACACCCAGAAACATGTGCTTTGGATTTCTTATTTTTCTTGTTGTACTATTTGCTTTCTTTTCTTTATCACCATGCTGATTTGTTTCCTTAACTTCCAGTTCTTCAATTAGTCAAGATCCGTATACCTGACAGATGATCAAGGTGTGGTTCATACCAATGTTTGTGGACAATGTAACTCAAGCCAATAATATTTTATGGCATACTTGGAGAAACTTAGCAGATTAGAAGAAAAGAAACTTGCTTTATCTTTACCAAATGGATTCATAGCTAAGGATAGGAAATGATTTTTTGTGTGCATTATCTGTAACACAGAAAATGAGTTTTTGTCTCTGAATAATTAGTTTCTGGTCCATGCTGGGATGCATCAGGAATTATGCTCATTGGCACTCTGGTTTTATATTCTGGTTTTACACCTTGAGGTTCTGCATTTTGCTGCTCAGTTCTTCTCTTTGCTATGCTAAACTCTCTTCCCAGAATTAACATTTTAAGATCTTAAGGCACCTGGGAGGTTCAGTCAGTTGAGCATCTGATTCTTGATTTCAGCTCAGGTCATGATCTCCTGATTATGGGATTAAGGCTCTGGACTTAGTGGGGAGTCTGCTTGAGAGTCTCTCTCCCTCTCCCCCTCCCCCAGCTCATGCTTGCTCTCTCTGTCTCAAAAAAATAAATAAATCTTCTTTAAAAAAGAATTAACACTTTAAGTATTAACATTCTGCAGTGAGTATGGTCCAGTATAAGACCAATGAACTAGTGCTGCCCCTGTTCCAAATTCAGAATGTCACCACTGAATCTTGCAATAGCCCTAGGTACCACGGGGCACCATGCCAGGCCTAGGGTGGGCAGAAGGGAGAAGAAAACTGAGGAAAGATAAAGGAAAGGAGGTCAAGAAGAAATGGAGAAAGGAAAAGGAAACAAAACAAATAAAATAAGGGGTGGCCTTGGGTAAAGATGGCTAATCTGGTGAAGGGTAGAGGTGCCTAGTACCAATTCCAGCTCCTCATCTGGGTTTCCAGATGGGGACTGGGCAAACCATTCCAGGTCCAAAAGGCAAGAGGATCCCCTTTTCATTTTGGCCATAATATGGTTTCTGCAGTTCTTCTCACGTCAGTTTTAACCCATCCTATTTGCCTGTTTGCTTCAAAACTCTACGAATTACATCAGCTTCTGGGCATGATAAAGCCTTTAACTGTGATTGGTATAGCCCACAGAGTGTTTTTAAAAGTGAGTTTGAAGGGCACCTGGGTGGCTCAGTCGATTAAGCGTCTGCCTTCAGCTCAGGTCATGATCTCAGGGTCCCGGAATCAAGCCCCACATCAGACTCCCTGCTCAGAGAGGAGCTGGCTTCTTCCTCTCCCTCTGCCACACCCCCTTCTCATGCACGCTCTCTCTCTCTCTGTCAAATAAATAAATAAAATCTTTCTGAAAAATAAATAAAAGTGAATTTGAATGTCTTTAGACATACCTGCATTTTTCATGTCTCAGCCCCCCTTCCCGCCTCCCCCAGCCCCTCCTCATTATTCCCTCCACTTCTCTTGCTTAAGTAGCCTACCTGACTTTGAATGCATTTGGGTATATGACCCCTGCTCCTAAACCTTGTGCACCCTTGTAAGTTCATTTTATATGTTCCTCTTCTTCACCAACCACCACACAGTGAAGTTATTCAAGGCAGGAGCCCTCAGTGTAGATACCTCCCTGCTGCTCTGCTTCTCACAGCTGTAACAGGAACATGTGTGTTATATTAACTGCCATTTATTGAGTTCCTAATATGCACCAGGCTCTGTCCTAAACATGTAATAAGTCTTTTACATGTAATAACTCATTTAATCCTAAAACACAATCAGGTGGGGACCCTGAGTCACAAAGTTGGGCCAAATTCACCACATAGAAAACCCAGGACTCCAACCCCTTCTGACTCCACAGCTTTTGACCAGTCATCACACCCCAAGTCAGTTGCTGTCATTGGCCGTGGACATCAATAGAGTTGATTAAATTGGAAAAATCATGGGGAAGACTAGGATTCAAGGCCTCTGGATTCCAATCTATTCACTCAGTTCACCCAGCTCCTTGACTCACTTCCTCTCTGTATGAAGGGGCATATTGGGCAAACAATTTCTTGTGTGCCTCAGATGTTCTGTCTCTAAAATGGGTGGCTTAGTCAGTTGAGCATCCAGCTCTTGGTTTCAGCTCAGGTCATGAGATTGAGCCCTGTGTCAGACTCCATGCTCAGCAGCGAGTCTGCTTGAGGATTCTTTCTCCCTCTCCCTTAGCCCCTCTCCCTGCATGCTCTCTCTCTCTCTAATAAATAAATAAATCTTAAAAAATAAAATAAAATGGGGAGAACAGACCACATTATTCATCTACCACTCAGAGGAACCTCTTTTATTTACTATGCAATTCTTCACCAAGAACCAGTTAGGACTGCAACTCCTCTAAAGAAAGGTTAGGAAAAAACACTAAGCAAAACTGGAAAAACATACCTTTCAGAGCAAAGCAATAGCTGACTTTGAAAAGGGTTGGGACACATTTTTGGGTTTCTTTCAACCATGTCTTTGCGCACTGTAAAATGCAACACACCAGGCATAAGCTATTTTCTTAGATAGTCCAGAAATTTGCAATACAAAGGCATTTGGAATTGCTTTTGAATGCTAGGTATTTAAAGTCCCTAACATAATGACTTATTAATAAAGCTCTCCACTGCTCATAAGTGAATGTTATTAACAAATCCTATTTAATCAGTCAATATAATCAGCTTAACTGGAATAAAAGAGGCATCTATATCCCCAGTAATGTGCTGAACTTGCACTACTCTAAGAGATGTCCATGTTGAAAAGCAAAGTAAGAGCATTTTTTAAATTTGTGTATGAGAGGTATGACCCATACCCAACACCTTTCCTAGGGGACTGTTGGCTTCTGGATTCATCCATCCATTCATCCAGCAAGCTCACCAGGGCCCCTGCCTGTCTAGCCAACCCCTGCTGGCAGGATAGCTCTCCTTCCTCTGCCTTCTACCTTCTGAAGTCATGAAACTATGCAGTCTCCTCTAGCACCCCAGAGGGCATGATGGGGGTGGAGGGGGGGTAGGGAGGGAAGGAGCAGTGGAACTAGAAGCAGCCTCTGAGTCACAGGGACAGAGAAGCAGGGGCAGCAACCAGAGAACTACCAGCCAGAGGGCCACCACTGGGGCCTTTCTACAGCCAGAGTTGGTCAGGACACCTGTTACCACCTCCAGAACTCAGGGTCTAGTGATTGCCAGCTCCGGCTCCCTTCCAGCAGTCTCCTGGGGGTACTCAAGCAGAGAGCTACTTTACTCTTCTGACCCCAAATTTGGGCAATCACCAAGGGTAAAAGGGTAGGAATCAAGTAAAAAGGCTGCCTTAACATTATTTTTAGGGTCCCCAAATTCAAGGCCCTGATGTATCTTTCCAGTTTTATTTACCATAATCCCTTGTTTTTCCCTCCATGTTGCAACCAGCCCTGAAAACACCTTTCGTGTTTCCACCATGTGCCTTTGCTTCTGCTTCTCTCCAGACCCAAAATAGGCTCTTCTTTACACTCAGGGGTGGGTGGGGCAATGGGGAGGAGTCTATATGCACCGCTCCTTCCCTGGCCTCATGTGCTTGGATTCTTCTTCAAAATTCAGGCCAGATCTCACCTTGGGGCTTATTCTCTGACAACTTGAATTTTTGTCCCCAAATAGAAAATTTTGTCCTAAATTCTGACAATATTTCAGTGAGTCATTTATTAACATGCGATGAGCCCAGATTGTTTACACTCCATCCTCAGGGCTAAGGAAACAGATAAAGAAAGCATGGCTTCTGCCCTCAGGGGGGGTTCCAATCTATTGGGAAACCAACGGGTGATATTACAGCACGGAGGAGCTAAAATGGCTGTTTGAACAAAATTGTGGAAGTGCTTCCTGGTGGCGGGAGAAAAATTCTCTGGAATGGTCAGAAATAGCATAAAATACACATCAGGATGACTATGGGAGTCTATGGCAATATACCTTCATGGTAGTTTCAGCCATGTTCCACTTTTAGCTAAGTATACTTCAATATACCATTCAAAATACTCTCATTTAGATTTTTTTTTGTTTCATAATGACCCTTTTTTTCTCTTCCTTCTGGTTCAGAAGATCTTGGTGCCATGTATCTCGCCATCACTCACCATCACTCATGTGCTCCAAGTTTGGACTTAAACAGCCACTGGAAGGTAACAGGAACATTCCTAAACATTGCCATCCTGTGGCCACAGGAAGTTAAAACCGGAAATGGCCACGCTGCCCCCATTTCAAGGGGGGAAGACAAGGATGTTTGCAGTCACCCCCACCTCCAAAGGATTGCCAACAACCCTAAAGACAAATTCCTGACTTGGAGAAGCTGTTCCTCAAAAGTAGATCCACAAGCAACAGTAACCTAGCAATTCAAAGGTTCTGCATCACAGGATGTGATGTTTCTCGGGAGGGTAGTTTCGGGGTGCACTACCAACCAGTCACCTCTTCAAAAAGCTCTGGTTTTGAAGAAAGTTGTAAAAAGCATGTTCTCAGAGGGCCCCCAACTTTTCTGGGACAAAGTTGCTGCCTTTTGTTTTAAAAGACTGCTTGGAACAACACCACAGATTTTCAAAGATCTCCATGAGGCCCCCTGGACCTGTAGCCCCACCATTAGGCACTGACAGTGCTGACCATCCCTTCAGGAATCGTGAAGAACACTGCCCAGCCAATGATGCTAGCAAGAGAGGGAGGGGTCTGTTTGTCTCTTGATGAATGTGGCTAATTGTCCCGAAAGGTACCTGGAACTGCACCTGGGAAGCCAAGCATGAAGAGAAGAATGGACCTCAAGCTCTGTCAAGGTATATGACCTGCTCATGGACATCTGATAGGTAAGGGTACCCACCTGGGTCATTATGTGCCTGCCAGCACTGTACTGGTCTGGTTTAGGTAGCCTGGTCAATCCAGACTATCTTACATCTGTGACAGGCTCGGGTTTCTTTGCTGTGAGTCATTTCCCCCGCTCACAGAAATGGAAAAAAATTGATGAGACACCTGCCCATTTGATCAACGCTATAGCTTATCACACAAGGTGATGGGCACATGACTTTGTTAAGCTGGCTGCAAATGTATCAGATTATTTGCCAACAGACAAAGAAAACAGTCTATGCCAACCTCTTCACCCATGATAATAATGACTGAAATAGCTTACATTTTTCATCATGCTTCCTAAACTGTGTACTGTGAGAGAGAAATTAAACATTTGACTAGGAAACTGACACTCAGATTATTTACATTAACTAAAATAAGAGAATGGAGAGAAGTTTCATAATTTTAAAAACATAAGATTTGTTTTTCTAGCCTTGGGAAAAAGTACTAGTAAGCGTGGTATAAAAACTGATTACTTTCTCTTATCTAACAGAAAATGATACCAGGTCATGCCCATGATTAAAATTCTAATATTCATCCAATGAATACCTATAAGGTAGGCTATGCAGACTCTAAAATTGTGGGGGCTTGTGACCTAAACAAGCATTTCCATCACAAGGCAGTTGTGTGACCTTGCGTCACGTGCATCTACAGTGCCACCAGAGCAAAAAGATATGGAAAAAATTCCAGGCCCGATCATCACCGGTATGTGGGAAGAGGGAGGATTTTGAAATGATACTCAGAACACCCAAACTACTTTCACAAGCAAAACCAAAAATGGGGGGAGGGATATTTCATACAGAAGGAATGGCTTGAGCATACACTTCTTGAAGCAGGAGAGTATAATTGAAGGAAAGCATGTGGCTTGGGTTCACTAGAATAGAGGAATCTGGGAGATCAAATTAAACAGAAAGTTTGATGTGATATGAAAACCCCGAAAGCTCACTCAGGGCTCATTGTCAGAACCTATGACACCATGCTGGCAGACCATTAGAAAGAATTTAATAAAGAGGAATTAATTACAAAGGTAGTTGGTGTTGGGAAAGCTGAAGAGCTATCTAGGGGCTGGTGAAGTCACCTTGGGATTAGTATCAACAGGAAGCTGCTACCACCTTGAAAACACTGGAGCATAAGAGCAGAAATGTCCCCAAGGAGAGCTGGATCCCCAGCACAGCAGCCCAATAAGAGTGGGGTCAGTGGAGGGAGAGTCTGTCTCATGGGACCTATAGGGAGAGCATAGTCACTACAGAGACACTGCCTGAGTTGGGTCCATTTAACCTGCTTGAGTTAGACGGACCTCGGCTGCTTCCTCCTGCCCTCCACTCTCTCACCAGTGCACCAGCCAAACCCAGCCTCATTGGCAAGGGAGCCTGGGAAAGGCAATTTGCAGGGAAAGGGCAAGAACAGATCTGGGAACAATTAATCAAGAAAGTAACAGCACAGTCAGGTTATAGGAATGGGGTGTATTCAATCAGCCACGTGGGGCCATAGCTGGGGTTTCTGAGGTCGAACATAAGGGTCATAGCACTGGATGGTGATAGTAAGACCTGTCAGTTGGCTATTTCAGTTATGTAAGTGTGGCAGGCTGCAGAATGGCCCCCGGAAGACACCCAAACCTGCTCCTTGGGACGTGTGAATGTAACTTTCACTGGCAAAAAGACTTTGCTGTTGTGCTGGCATGACATTGCTCTTCACGTGGGGGCTCATCCTGGGTGAACACACTCACAGGCTCCTGAAAGAGGTGGAAGGGCCACACGCCAAGGAATACAGAGAGCTTCTAGAAGGTGAAAAGGCAAGGAACAGATTCTTCTCAAGAGCTTCCAGAAGCAACCAGCCTTGCCAATAACCTGACTTCAGCCCATTGAAACTGATTTCAGACTTCTGGCCACCAGAACCAGAAGAGACTCAATGTGTGGTTTCTTTAAGTCACTGAGTTTGTGGTCATTGACTACAACAACCATAGGAAACTAGGTACAGTAGCTTTGAAATACAACAGGCCAGATGAATGGGTTATAGAGACTCCATATTCCTGGGTATCGTTTCCAGCCTTCCAGACCAGAACCACTCTTTCTCTCCTGTGTAAATCCTCTGAAAAGGTAGGTTACCCCACAAGCTCCAGCCATGCAGGGATGCAAGGCCCTGCGGGCACGGAGTGGTCTGTTTTCCTCCACTCTGACCGCCAGGGCCCGAGCCCAGCCTCCATCCCACATTCCACACTGGCGGTAAGCTGTTCTTAAAATGGCTCCTGGTCTTCATGCCCTGGTGAGATCCCCCCGCCCTGGAGTGTGGGCCGGGCTCTGTGACTTGCTTCCAATAGATAGAACCTGACAAATGTGAGGGGATATCACCTCCGAGATGAAAGGATAGAAGACTCTACAACTTCCCTCTGGCATGTACAGTCTCTCCCCCTCCTGCCCTCCTCCTCACCCCCACCACCCCATTCCCCTGTGCGTGTGTGTGTGTGTGTGTCCCCCTCTCAGGAGCCAGTGACTAGATGTGTCCAGGAGACCTCCCTGCCTGTGAGGCCTCATTCTCCTGAGGTCTCATGCCTTCCATATTAGACCAAGAAGGGCCTGTGTTTATTTGTCTTGGGCTGCTTTATTTGTGCAGGCTGTTTTCCTGAGGTAACCCGAGGCGTCCTCTTAAGGAGCAGGGGGGACGGTGGGCCAGGAGCAAGCTCTGCGGCCTCCTTGTCTGAGCTACCACTCCCGGTGAGAAGGCTGGCGTCTGTGTGAAGACCTCCACAGGCCCCGGCTGTGGGCTGTTTATTGACATTCGAGAAATAAATCTGGGAAAACGAAAACCAAAACCAGCAGGAATTTAGACAGCAGAATTCTGGATGGTGGGGAAGATTCTGTGATGATTTCCCATGCAGGATTTCAGAGAGGATTCCATGCTAGGACTGAATCATTTAGGGAATGGAGCATCACTCCCCTTGCTCGCTGCCCTGGGCTTGGATTCCAGGCCCCTGCTCTTCCCTGAGGCCGCTCTAGCTTGTTTCTGGGGACAGGCATATCTCATTTTATGACATTTCGCAGACATCACACTGTTTGCACAGGGAAAGCATGTGGCCGTCCTGTGGGGAGCACATCCATCAGGGCTGTTTTCCCCAAGCATTTGCTCACTTTTTAATTAAGGTGTGTACATCGGGTTTTTTTTTTTTTTAGATCTAATACTACTGCCCACTGAAGAGACTACAGTACAGTATCAACATAACTTTTATAAGCACTGGAAAACCAAAACATTCATTTGACTCCCGTCATTGCATTATTTGCTATTGTGGTGGTCGGAACAAAACCCCCAGTAGCTCCCAGGTAGACCTGGACTGGGGGTTTAGCGAACACTATGCTTTATGCCAGATGTCTTTCATGCTCCCCTCATTTAATTCTCACAAAGCAATGGGGCTGGCCTGTCTCACAAATGAGGACACTGATACTTAGAGAGGTCAAGTCATTTGCACAAGGTCACAGAGCAAGAAAGCCCAGACCCTGGAGCCCAGCTCCCACCCATTTGACTTTACAGTCAGGCCATGAACCACTGCATTCCGCAGCCTCCCCAAAAGACAACACACTTCCTAGCTTCTGCCCTTTTAAAAAACTTGGTTCTTCAACTTCTAAACTGATTTCGTGTGTCAACTGCATTACGTATAAACTCATATCCTCCCACTCTTATTTTCAGAGATTACTGTAGTGGTCTGGGTTTGTCAGCCTGTGTCCTCTTGGCCTCTGGGGCTGGAGAGTAGCTCTGTCCGACGTATTGTAAGACGGGGAACCAATTTCCTGGCCTCTACCTATGACCTCCTCCCCCCTAGTTATGACCATCAAAAATGCCTCCAGATATTAGCAGATGTCCTCAGGGAGGGGGACAGAGTCACCCCCAGCTGGGAACCACTGGGCTTGTGCTATATCCAGTCGCTCTTTTCAAAGAAGCGATGGATTTCCAATGTTTCCTCCACACATTCCCTATCAGCTCATTCCAGAAAGTATTTTCAACCTTTGCTTATGTTACATGATCCCACCAGGAGGTTTATTTTTAAATAACCCTCAAGAAAGAAGCCCAGAAATGACTTGAGGAGAAAAAAAGAGTCCAATTTTGGTAGGCAGGACAGCTGGGTAAGAAGTCTGTGGCCAGCCACGAGATGGCCTGTGGGGTAGTCTGGGGCAGCCCTGGCAGTGAGGAGAGCCCACCAGCCACTCTCTCACTTTTGGCATCAGCACCCGCAGGACCCTTTGGGACCAATCACACAGCTTCCCTATTCGATTGCTCCAAAACATGCGTTTTGGATGACTGTCATTGTCCCAAGACCCAGGACTCCTAGAACCATGCAGATTTATGAGATGAGAAGAGATACAAAATGTTGCAGAAGGGGAATCCTTCTCCGATTCACCCTGGGCTAGAGGAGATTTGTCATTGCCTGAAATAGCAGATCGAGCTCAACTTTGGAATGTTGTTAGCTATCTGACTTCCTTGGCAGAACTTTTGGAACACACCGTATAGAGGTTTTATCTGAGTTCGGGTTCCTCCAAATATAGATCCTGAAAAAGGGTTTGGATGCTAGTAGTTTGTTTGGGTGGTGATCCCAGGAAGCTGGGTGAGTGGAAGGGGAAATGAGACAGGAAAGGGAAGAAAGCCAGTAAAGACTTGCTGTGAAGGGGCTACCTCTGCGGGGACGATGGCTCAGTTCCTCCGGGGTCCTCTGAGAGACTGCGTAGAACACATCTTTAGAACGGTGGCCCAAGGATGAGGCAGCTGGAACATCTGTCCATCGACTTCCACAACTCCTGGGTTGGCATCTCCCAGAGACATAAACTCTGGGGCACTTCTGGGCTGCCACTTCTGTGGCCGAGCATATTCCTGTGGCCAGAGAAGGCCCTCCATCAGGGAGAAGCAGGTTGGTGTTGGAGCATTCGTTATCTACGGCAGCACAACAGATTTCCACCAAATCCGGTGGCTTCAAACAACACACATTTGTTATACCCCAGTCTCTGTGGGCCTGGAATCCAGGTGCAGCTGAGCTGGGGGACTCTGCTCAGGCCTCTTGTAAGAGCGCAGTAAGGTTTCAGCTGGAGTCTCAGGCACCCGAAGGTTCAGTCTGGGGACTGGCTTCTAGGCTCACTCAGTGGTTGTTGGCCAAATTCGGTTCCTCACAGCTTGAAGGGCTGAGGGCCTCAGGTCCTTGCTAGCTGTTGGTCAGAGGCCTCCCTCCATGGGGCTCTCACAGCATGGCAGCAGGCCTCCCTCAGAGCGAGCAAGAGAGGGCAAGCCTGACAGGCGTCACAGTATTTGTAACCTCACCTCAGAAGGGACATCCCATCCCTTTAGTTGGATTCTGTGCCTTAGAACTCAGCCACTAAATCCATCCCACAGTTAAGGGGAAGGAGTCACACTAGGCAGGAATACCAACAAGAGATCCCCTGGGAGCTGTTCTGGAGGGTGGCCATCTTGAGAGTGGATGAGAATCTCACACCAAAGCTGTGGGTGACCTCCGGCCTGAGACGGAAGAATGTAACCAGGGCACTGGTACATCTGCCCCAGGGACACAGCCTCACACTGTGATATCCTCCCTGGGAAACATTCTGGTTATCTTCGAACTGAGAGCCCCTGGAACGCATCATTTTTTAAAGATACGGATTACTGTAGATGGGGGTATTTCATGAACATGGCACAGACTAGAGAGCCCTTGGGATTTGAGACAAATCTGAAACTGATTTGACCCAAGTGACAGGCACTGCGCTAAGAGTTAAGACCAGAGCAGGTCCTGCAGGGGTGGGGGATGTAAGCCAATGACTGCAGAACAGGACTCTAAGTACTGTAAGTAAGAATGCTAAGTACTGCACTCTGCCCGATGTAGGAACTTCAGGCCAAGGGGACCCAGCCACCTCCCTCTAGCTGGGTGGGGAAGGTGACAAGGACCCAGGGAGGGCTTGGCAGGTGAGTTGAGGATTGGGTGGCATGTGCCCACATTGCTGCTATCATGGAACACGGCTGCCTCTCCTTCCCTGGAACGCCACCAGCATCCCTCCCACACACCTCCCCATGCTTCCTCTTCTGTGGAGATCTACTAGGGGCTTCAAGAGGCACACGACGTTCAGGCCCCGAGGGAAACCAGGAATGAAGGGGGAAGAAGGAAAAAGGAACCGAATGAGAGAACCAAACTAAGAGACTCCAAATACATCAGAGGACAAGAAATTCCCCCTTCTTCTGCCAGTTAGAGCCTACTAACTGCCCCTCCAGCCCAGCCCTCTGCACCCCCTAACTAGGCCATCCATATCTCTCCACTGTGGATGGTGGACCCCAGGTGTGAATCTCATCTACACCTGCCTTCCTACCGACAACATTCCAACCCCAAATGCCTCCAGAGCAAACAGCTCCCTGCTGGGCCAGCAGTTCCCCCCTTTATTTAAGAACGACCTTATCTTCAGGTGAAATCCGTGATCCCCCTCATCGGAATGAAGTCCAACCACTGATGAATAGCCCTGTTGCCTCCTTCCTGCCCCTTATCCATTCACACTAAATGGGGGGGAGGTACCAAAGGTAAACGGGAGGGAAAATGGAGTCGAAGAAATTAATGACAGGACTTGACTAGCATGCTCCCTTGGGTGAAGCTACATCTGATTTTCTCATCACCTCTCCTCTTCCTCTTCACTAACTTTTATCTCCTTTGAACTTCTACTTTTTTTTTTCCTGGTCTCTTTCCCCCTTGTATCCTCTCCTTCTCCTTACACTTCTTTTTATTATTTTAAAGATTTTATTTATTTATTTATTTATTTATTTATTTATTTATTGGAGAGAGAGAGAGAAAGAGCAGGGGGAGGGGCAGAGAGAGAAGGAGACTCCCCCCTGAGCAGGGAGCCTGAGGTGGGGCCTGAACCCAGAACCCTGGGATCATGACCCTAGTCAAAGGCAGACACCCAACCAACTGAGCCACCCAGGCACCCCCTTTTTATTAGTTTAAAACTAGCTTCCCATCAATCACTCTCTTCCAGGTGTGCTTTATGTGACTAATCAATTAACAATGAATAATTATTAACATCAATAATAATTTGATTCATTAAGTGATTTAAATAATCTTTGCATATTCTCCCTGCTGGCTGGTGAGGACATGGAAGCTTGTTTCAGAAGGAATGGGGAGCATCAGCCTAGAAGGGACCCTAGGACCCCTGTGGGCAAGTGCCATGCACTGTAGCCCTTCCCGGGCATCTTCTAAATGACCCCTCACATAACCCTGGTTAGGGAAGAATGAGGCCGTTGTTTTACAGATGAAGACATGAGACTTGGGTAGACTCCCTGAAGTTATTGAGCTGAAAAGCTGAACTCATACTTGCGTGGCTCCAAAGTCACACTTTTTCAACTATGCTGATTGCTCAAAGAGCCCAAAACAAACAGAAGAACACTACTATACTTTAGTATCTGCATTTAAGTTTAAAATCCACTGATCTTGGGGCACCTGGGTAGCTCAGTCAGTTAAGTGTCTGCCTTCTGCTCAGTTCATGATCCCAGGATCCTAGGATCAAGTCCCAAATCCTACTCCCTGCTCAGCGGGGACTCTGCTTCACCTTCTCCCTCTGCCTGCCACTCCCCACCTGCTTGTGCTCTCTCTTTCTCTCTCTCTCTGTCAAATAAATAAATAAAATCTTTTTAAAAATAAAAATAAATAAAATTCATTGATCTTACCATTTTTCCATTGCCTTCACCCCTCATATCTACATATCCCTTTACCTTTATTAAATCCCACGACCAATCATTAAAATCTACGGTCAATCAAGATCACTCCCTCACATGTCCTCTCAAATACCTTCCCTCTCTTTTAACGAATCTTAGTTGAGAAGTCTCCAATCCTGGTAAACCCCAACTCTCCAGTAGTTGAAAACCGCCCTCAGGCTGGAGAAGAGTGCACACTAGGATGACTGCCACGCCCCAGGGGGTCCTCCACAGGACTCCATCCAACCACTCTCCCCCGGTCCTGCCTCTCACGCTGTGCTCTCTCCTCTCCAACCCCTCCCTATTGCCTGGTGCTCCTGTTTCCCTGAGAGACCTAAAACCCTCCAAAGAGGGCTCCCCGATGTCCCCCAGCATGTCCACCCCCCTTCCGTGACTACAGAACTGTCCTTGACCAAAACTCTGCTCTTTCCCAGGGTCTACAATTGTGCCTGGCCCATAGCAGGTGCTCAGTTCTCCACAGTGCCCCCAACCTTCCTTGGTAATGTAGGGGAGATGCTACCCCAAAATACACCACTTGGGCATATGGATTATTTTGAGGTGAAGACACTTGAGAAACAACACATGCAGGAGGGCCACTCTGACCTGATCCATTCTACCTCAACTGAGGACACAATTTCCCATGAGAAAAGTGCCCTCCATGGCCCAGGAAGAGAACATTCTTACCACCAGAGACTGAGAGTCGACACTGAAATAAATCTGTACAAACAAACCTACTAAAATAATCCTTATCTTCCATTAGTTCCCCCCACATATTTCCAGTCATTTTCCCACAATTCATTGCCCCTAACCCAAACTTCATCTTGGCACAATTTATCATTCTTTGTTGAATTGCTACATAAGCTATCCTTTGGGTCTTCGTGTCTTTCCTCTGAAGGCTCCCCTGCCATGTAAAATATTAACATCCAGTGAAATCTGGATGTTTTTCTCCTGTTCATCCGTCTTTAGTTCATTTCTTTCTCAGGCCCAGCCCAAACTTAATGCAGTGAGCCGTGTGGCTCAACAATAGATCCCAAGAGTTAAAACCAGGGAAGAGACAAGCCTGCTTAACTCATGCATGCTCCAGCTGAAACCCATTATGCTTATTACTTATCACATTTTCTCAAAGCATTGACAAAGATGATTTACAGTGACTGGGCCAGAAAGGCCCTGATACAGGCAGAATTACCTAGAAGACCAAACACCCCAGATGTCCCCTTCCCTGCCTATGATCACTCGCCAACCACACACCCACCCTTACCCATGATCCCGTGCCTTCCGCTGGCTCCCTTGCATGTACCCCTGGACCGCTCCCTATAAAACTCCAGCGTCCATCTTGCAGGCCGAGAGGTCAGCTATTAAAGTTTGAGTTGCCACCTGCCCGCAGCTGCCCAGATAAATGTCTCCCTGTTCTCTTTTCCAAACCACCATCTCTTGAGTTACGGGCTTCTCTTGTGACAAGTTTATTCTAGTTTGTTCAACAACTAGCCAGACGCTGTGCTCAGGATTTGTCCAGCTCCCTCTGGATTCCCCTGGACAGAGCAGCTGGCTAGGGCAGTATTTCCTGAGTTAACCACTAGGCCAGATAGACCCATAGTACTGAAAGAGTAGAGGAAAAACATTTTCTCTGCTAAACAGCAAGAAGTCAACTGCTCAGAAGTGGCCTGGTGTTTTTCAGGCCGGGGAGGTGGTCTAAGATTCAACACCTCTGGCCCACAGGCCTTGTAATAATAGCGCCAGCACTCTCCAGGGAGCCCTGAGCTCCCCACCCCAGCCCCCAAGCCAGGGGCATCAATTTGAGGTTTGGCAGTGGAGCCAAAGGGAGACCACAACTCCAAGCCACCTGCCTGTGGAGCATTCCTCCGGATGTGTGGTCTTCTCCATCTGCCCAGAATTCGAACTCACAAGAAAAGAGACTGTGGCTGCCAGGAAGGGCCTGGGGCTGCCCCATGCCCTCGGGCAAATCCCACCTGCAGCAGGGAATTGGCAACTGCTTCCCAGCCCATTCCCCCCAGACAGGGCCTGTCTTGTGCCCATGAGCTATACACTCCAGGTACCATTTGTCACTGTGACAATAAAGCCTTGGCGCTCACCAGCTTTGCCACTTTCTTAAGCTCCAGAACCTGGAGAGGGAGGAAGAAAGTGAAGAAACCAGAGAGGGAAGGCTAAGGATGGCATTTAAAAGGCTGGATTTGGGGGCACCTGGGTGGCTCAGTGGGTTAAGCCTCTGCCTTCGGCTCAAGTCATGATCTCAGGGTCCTGGGATTGAGCCCTGCATCAGGCTCTGCTCAGCAGGGAGCCTGCTTCCTCCTCTCTCTCTCTCTCTCTCTCTCTCTCTCTCTGCCTGCCTTTCTGCCTACTTGTGATCTCTCTGTCAAATAAATAAATACAAATTTTTATAAATAAATAAATAAATAAATAAATAAATAAATAAATAAATAAAAGGCTGGATTTTCCCTTCTTTAAGGACTATATCTGTTGTGCCTCCAGGGGATTGAAAGAATTAACCCATCAGTTGATGAATGGATTAAAAAATACGGCATGTCTATACAGTGGGATATTATTGAACAACACAAAATGCAGTTTTGATACAAGCTACAATATGGATGAATCTGGAAACATTATGCTAAGTGAGAGAAGCCAGTCACAAAAGACTACATACTGTGGATTCCATTTATAGAAAATACCCAGAACAGGTAAATCTACCAAGAGGGAAAGTAAATTCATGGTTACCTTGGGCTAACTTTGTTGGAGGAAGTGGCTAGTGACTGCTAATGGGTCCCAGGCTTCTCTCCGGGGTGTTAAAATGTTCTAAAATGGATTGTAGTGATGGTTGCAAAACTGTAAATACAGAAAAACCACTAAATTGTATACTTTAGGTGGATTGTACAATATGTGATCTGTATCTCAATAAAGCCGTTATTTTAAAACAAAAAAGTGTTAACAGACCCTCCGAGGAAGTGGGTTGAAGGTGGTTTGCTTCTCAATTTTCTGGAGGGAGCCTCGGAGGCAGATTCAACGTGAAGCTAAGTGTGAACTTTGGGCTTCTCACTTGCGTGGGTCCCTTCACAATGAAGTCATTAGTAATTCTGTGTTCATAATTTTTTATTTTTTTCTTTAGAGATGTACCCCTAAATTGGTATGCTTTAGGACTCAGAAAACCCCGATCTGCTTAGATGAGCAAATATTACTTTCAGAGTCAAAAAAAGGTAACCATGATTTTTTAAAATGTCCTTTTTAAATCATGAACGTGCTTCCCCTTGTATAAGCCAGAGCTCCAAGGAAAACAGCCACTGAGTCTCTGGAGATCACGTCCCACAGTCAGTCACCTGCAATGGAAATGTCACGTGACCTGGGGGAAATGGGATCTCTGGATCCATAGGAACAAGGCACAGATTTTTCTGGGCATGCAGCGCTGTCCATGCAGGCCCTGGCTTTAGGGAATGCACCCTCCAGGAGGACAGGAAAAAGATCCATTGTAAACCCATCCTTTCCTCGGGTCATTCAGGGCTGATGGAGATCTGGGCACAGGGTGTTGTTAAACAAAGGCAAGGGAAACAAAAGCAAAAACAAACTATTGGGACTTCATCAAGATAAGAATCTTTTGCGCAGCAAAGGAAACAGTCAACAAAACCAAAAGACAACTGACAGAATGGGAGAAGATATTTGCAAATGTCTCTTTTAATAAAGGGCTAGTATCCAAGATATATAAAGAACTTCTCAAACTCAACACCCAAAAAACAAATAACACAGTCAAGAAATGGGCAGAAGACATGAATAGACATTTCTTCAAAGAAGGCATACAAATGCCCAACAGACACATGAAAAAAAGCTCCATATCACTTGGCATTAGGGTAATACAAATCAAAATCACAATAAGATACCACTTCACACCTTTCAGAATGACTAAAATTAATAAGTCAGGAAATGACAGATGGTGGCAAGGATGCGGAGAAAGGGGAACCCTCTTACACTGTTGGTGGGAATGCAAGCTGGTGCCACCACTCTGGAAAACAGTATGGAGGTTCCTCAAAAAATTAAAAATAGAACTACCCTGCAACCCAGCAATTGCACTACTAGGTATTTACCCAAAAAATACAAATACAGTGATCCAAAGGGGACCTATACCCCAATGTTAATAGCAGCCATGTCCACAATAGCCAGCCTATGGAAAAAAACCAGATGTCCATTGACAGATGAATGGATAAAAAAGATGTGGTAGATATATATATACAATGGAATACTACTCAGCCATCAAAAACATGAAATCTGGGGCTCCTGGATGGCTCAGTGGGTTAAGCCTCTGCCTTCATCACAGCTCACTATCTCAGAGTCCTGGGATCAAGTTCGACATCAGGCTCTCTGCTCAGCGGGGAGCCTGCTTCCCCCTCTCCCTCTGTCTGCCTCTCTGCCTACTTGTGATCTCTCCCTCTGTGTCAAATAAATAAATAAAAATCTTTAAAAATAAAAAAAAAACCATGAAATCTTACCATTTGCAATGACATGGGTGGAACGAAAGGGTATTATGCTAAGCGACATAAGTCAGTCAGAGAAAGACAATACTCATATGGTTTCACTCATATGCAGAATTTAAGAAACAAAACAGAGGCTCGTAGGGGGAAGGTAGGGAAAAATAAAATAAGACGAAATCAGAGAGGGAGGCAAACCATGAGAGACCAGTTTTCTTAATGCTAGGAAACAAACGGAGGGTTGCTGGAGGGGAGAGGGGTGGGGCAATGGGGTAACAGGGTGATGGGTATTAAGGAAGCCACATGATGTAACACTGGGTGTTACATGCAACTGATGAATCACTGAACTCTACCTCTGAAACTAATAATACACTTTATGTTACTTAATGGAATTTAAACAAAATAAAATTTGAAAAAATAAATAAACAGAGCCAGAACTCCAGCAGCCGGGAGAACCCATTCAGAGGGGGGAGGACAGAGGGGGGCTCTTCCAGGTTCTTAGCACACAGTATTCCTAGAGCTTCAGAAAGAGGCAGAGTGGCAGGACTCGTGTGATTTTGCCAAAAAAAGAGATGCCATCAGAGAGAAAACCACTCTGGGGGTTGGGGTAGACACATCCCACCCCCTCTCCATCTGCTTCCACTGCGCAGACCCCTCAGTCAGCAATCACACCACTTAGAGGCTCAAGACTGCTAAACTTCAAGTTCATGTAAGGAAAGAAAATGCAGTGTTTTGACATTAATATGAGATTTTCCTGGTGGCCAGCAAAGAGATCTCCTTATTAAATTAATGGGATGGAATACTCTGGCTCCAAGGTCCTGACAGTAATCCTTTACCACGGCTGGCCAGAGTCTACAATATCATAGTTTCAGAAGAAAAATGCTCATCAATATTCAGGACTCATCTCTGTACGTGCAACCTTTAATGCCTTTGGGATTTCCCTAGAAACCATGTATAATTTTAAATATCTAGAATGCCAAAAACAGTCCCTACATTTAAATAGCCAAGTTACACAAAAATGGGGAAGAATTCAACTTAACGCATCCATGGTAGGTCACGGCAACACATGGTGCAGAGTGTGGGAAGTGGGGGTCCAGCTCTCCCCTCTGCACTCTCCTGACATACCCCCGTAATACCAGAGTGCATTGCCCCCCCTCCCCAGGGATAACCTCCTCACCCTGGTGAGCCCCTTTGCTTTAAATACCATGTAAGCAGTCAATATCAAGGGGAAAAGTTAACGTCATTCAGCTCCGTACAAGTTTATCTATTATCAGATTTTAGTTTCACACAACTTTGGAGATGTACAGCCTAATTGCCAGTTTTCTAAAAGAGACACTCGGAGAAGTTGAGTAATTTGTCCACAGTCACCCAGCCATATTATGTGATAGAGCAGGATTCCAACAAGTCTGTCTGATATCAAAGGCTTTTTCTTCTCTCTCTCTCTCTCTCTCTCTTTCTCTCTTTTTTTTCTTTTCCATCCTTTTCTGATTCTAAATAGCAATAGAACAACTTGAGTTGTTCTGTTGGTTAAATGTCTGCCTTCGGCTCAGGTTATGATCTCAGGGTCCTGGGATCAAGTCCCATATTGAGCCCCACATCAGGCTCCCAGCTCAGTAGGGAGTCTGCTTCTCTCTCTCTCACTCTCCCTCCCTCTGCTCCTCCCCACTGCTCGTTCTCTTCCCCTCTGTCAAATAAATAAATTAAATCTTAAAAAAAGAAAAAAACAACAACAGGGTTTTTGGCAATTAACAGAAGCTATGAAGGATGTTTCTGAGATTTTTATGTGGGGGCCACTCATTTAATTTATAAACATTCTAGAAGCCACTGGTGTCAAAAGAGACTCCAAAAATTTTATCCAATCCAGTTTCCCCCTGAACTTTAAACCATAGATCTGATTGACATCTCCACTTGGATGTCTGGTAGATCTCTTCAATTTAAAACATCCAGACTACTCTCCTGACCATTCTCAAACCCACTCCTCTCTAGGCCTTCCTGCCCTGGCCAAATACTCTCGTGGAATCCCTGACTCCAGTTTCACTCCCACATCGCATCCTACCCACCAGCACCTACTCCCAAAAAGCATCCAGAGTCCAACCACTTCTCACCATCCTCCTCTCACCCTAATTTCTATTTTGGAAACCTAAAGGGTCAACCTTGCCCGCCTCTCCTGCAATCTTAACACAGCAGCCGGGGTGATTCTGTTGAAGTGTTCAGTTTTGTTTCTCAGAGTAAGACCCAAATCCTCACCGGACCCTGCCCCCAGCCCCCGGTGCTCACGCCCCCTGCCTGCCTTTCTCGCTGGCATGGCTCTGCCCCAGCCACACTGTCCCGGGAACTTTCATTCACTTCCATGTGATTACAGAAACATGCGGTACATACGCAAGTAATACCTAAAGTAATCAAAGCAAGATGGTGCCAAAACCTCGTATCCATGTTCACGTGCTTCCAATGGAAAATATGTCGTTTTGACTGTTTTATTTTTTATTGCTCCATTTATTACTTTTCACTTGACTCAAGGCTTTTTGGTGTACTTAAAAAAAAAATGGATTGCTGTTGCGACCCCAGCCAGACAGATCCCGGATCCTGCTTTGGTCCCAGGTCACCCCCCAGGTGTCAGTTCTCACTCCAAAGCCACCTTTCAGAGGAGCCGTTTCCACCTGCTGTAACATTGCAACCCACGCTTCCTCTTCCCTTCCTTCCTTCCGTTCTGCCTGATTGTTTCTGTCTGAAATGCTTTGTATAAACTTGATTTTCTTTGTTATCTGTCCCTTCTGCTAGAATATAAGCTACAAGAGGACAGGGAAATTCATCTATTTGGCAAAGTATCCCTAGACTTGGAAGAATATTTACCCATGCTAGGCCCTCAATAAATATTTGTTGAGTGAATGAATGAACAAATAAATCCTCCCTTCCTACTCATACTTTTTAGTGCACACTATATAAAAAGAAATTAGAACTTCATAATCCCTAAAGAATATAATTCAGTCAATGTTGGCTATGTGCCAAATTCAGTTTGCGTATGACACTATTTTTTAAAAATAATGTTTCATAAAATCCCTATAATAACATTAGTATTTAAGGCAGTATACTGTTGTTTGTAATAGTCAAGATGTGTAGGAACTTAATTTTTTATTGGTAAGCTAGCAAGTGAAGCACAAATAGGCAAAACTGTCATTCAACCTGAGCTCTGTCTAAATAAAACTTATTTAATATAAGCCTGTGTCATAGAGAAGACACATCATATCACTTGGGTCTTATAACAGTGAAAAAGAATTAACATTCATCTAAAACTTGGAGCACTACAGTCTTTCTCAAAAAGGATTCCTGCCGAAAAAATGTACCAAAATCATTCCATAATTAACTGCACAAATAAAATCTACTGGTAAAGAAAAAAGTGTGGTAGAGAATTGAAGAGAAGAGAGTCATGGGGAAAAAGATTGTGTCAGCAGTCAAATTCTGCTTTAGCGAGAAAATGGATGCAAGGAGGAGTAAGAAAAATATACGTTACAATAACCAGGCTTTTTAAAAGTACTATCACAGAGGAGCGGCAAGATGGCGGAGGAGTAGGAGACCGATTAGCATCAGGTCCCAGGAATTCACCCAGAGAGCTATCAAACCATTCTGAACACCTACAGATTCCACCGGAGACCGAAGAGAAGAAGAGCAGCAATTCTAGGAACAGAAAATTGACCACTTTCTGGAAGGTAGGACGTGCGGAGAAGTGAATCTGAGGCGACGGGAAGATAGACCTGGGGGGAGGGGCTGGCTGCCGGCAAGGGAGCGAGCAGCGGAGCACAGACTCGGAACTGTTAGAAGTCGGCTCCACTGAGGGACGTCGTCCCAGAGGCCAAGCGGGGGGTGAAACCCCGGCAGGGACAGTGTGGTCTCAGGACCCACGGGGACACAAAAAGACCAGGGGTGTCTGAGCGCGACCGAGCTCCCAGGTCTCAGAGAAAAGCCGGCGGGAGAGACGGAGCTGAGCTGAGGTGTCTCTCAGCTTGGGGTTACCTTGGGCTGGGATCTGAAGCTCAGCCGGGCCACTGATCTGTGAGCGGGGACCCCACGGGCAGCAGACCCGGAGAGACTCACCTTCCTCCTCCGGGAGCAGCAGTGNCACAGGATCTGCCGGGTTCGGAGATTCTAAACGGGGCCGCGCCAGAGACAGAGACACTCGGTCACAGGCCGGGTGAGCTCGGAGCACGGCCGGAGACCAGGAGACGGGAGGGCCTGCTTTTCTCTGAGGCGCGCTGAGGACTGAGGCCCCAGGCTCTCGGCTCCTCTGGGTCGGAGACTGGGAGCCGCCATTTTCAGGCCCGTCCTCCAAC
>LNAC01000707.1:282-19034 GCA_002007465.1 Ailurus styani
TCTGAGACCTGGGAGCTCGGTCGCGCTCAGACACCCCTGGTCTTTTTGTGTCCCCGTGGGTCCTGAGACCACACTGTCCCTGCAGGGGCTTCACCCCCCCGCTTGGTCTCTGGGGCGACGTCCCTCAGTGGAGCCGACTTCTCACAGTTCCGAGTCTGTGCTCCGCTGCTCGCTCCCTTGCCGGCAGCCGGCCCCTCCCCCCGGGGTCTATCTTCCCGTCGCCACAGATTCACTTCTCCGCACGTCCTACCTTCCAGAAAGTGGTCGATTTTCTGTTCCTAGACTTGCTGCTCTTCTTCTCTTCGATCTCCAGTAGAATTTGTAGGTGTTCAGAATGGTTTGATAGCTCTCTGGGTGAATTCCTGGGACCTGATGATAATCGGTCTCCTATTCCTCCGCCATCTTGCCACTCCTCGGGAAATACTACTCCATTCTAGCACTTATGACCTTCAATGTCTAATCTTTTCCCCACCTACACCAACTCCACCTTGTTTTTTACTGATCCTCAAAACAAAACATCCATTTTGATATTAGTCAACTTGTACCCAATACTTACAATATACTAAGTTATCTTGCTTAACTTCATTCATTCATTTATTCACTCATTCATTCAGTATTTTTTGTGCCCCTATTCTTTGAACTGTGATAGCACAGGAGGATATACCAGTCAACAACCACAACAGAAATAAACACAGATTCTTCCTTCAAACAGCTCAGAGTAGGGAAAATAAAGGCACAATTACCTTCAGTGTTAGAACTGTGATGATGCAAGTATAGGGAAAATGTTCCAGCAGAGGTAGCATTTAGGTTAACACTTAAAGGAATTAGATGATAAATGGTGGACAGTAGTGTAGGTCAGGTTTTGCAGAGATAGGAAAGGCTAGTGACAAGAGAAATAGTAGCATTCTCAAAGACCTGAAAGATGATTAGCACAAAGTGACATGAGGAAGAAAGGGGTCACATGGAAATAGATGCATGTTTACCTACCCAGATCTTACCAATTTGTGGATTTTCTTTATATAGATAGATAGATAGTTGATAGATAGATAGAGAGATACATAGGTTGATAAACATATAGGTTCTATAGAGTCATTTTCCGTTTTTGCAAGTACTAGATCTTCAGCTTGTAGCCCTTCTACCAGATGAATGGTAGTCACTGAGAGTGTGAAGCAGGAACAAGTCCTCAACTACAATAACTTTTCATTCTGATTGGCAGATGCCAGTTTGTGTTTGACTTCTCACTAAATTGTGAGTTCCTCTAGGGCAGAAACTAACCTAATTCATCTTTGAGTCTACAATACCAGCCATAGTCCCTGACACAGGTGGGCAACTGTGCTGGTTATTTTCTATACCCTTGCCCCACAGTTATCTATTCTTTGCATTCCTTTAACCCTTTGTATACCCCAACTCTGAGGGGTGGGAGGAGTTTTCTGTTGACTCTACACTCTGGATCTGTTGGTCTCTGGCTTCCAATTTTGTTGAGCCAACAGGACGCACCAGTAGGAAACTGAAGGATGTCAGGCAAGAGATGGCAAGGGATTCATTTCTGCCTTCCTAGGTGGGTGACTGGCCACAACTACAGCTCCTTCAACAAGGGTGCCCCTTCTGAGGGTGCAGCCTCACTGGGTTTCTGCACTGCTAATCCTTATGTGGCTCAACATCCTTTGTTGGTTGTCATTATTTTGCCCAGCCTCAGTAAATTTGTCATGAAATTTAATTCTGCTCAAAAATTTCAACAAAAAATGTTTTTTGTTTCTTACTGGAATCCTGACTGATATGGCACTTGATAAACATTAGTCAAATCAAAATAAATCTCAGTGGGAATGTTTAGAATAAATATACCTCTCTAAAAAGTCACATGTGGGGGCCCCTGGGTGGCTCAGTTGATTAAGTGTCTGCCTTCAGCTCAGATCATTATCCCAGGGTCCTGGGATCAAGCCCCATGCCCTTGCTTACTGCTGAGCAGGGATCCCTCTCCCTCTCCCTCCTGCTCGTCCTCTCTCTCTCAAATAAATAAGTAAAATCTTTTTAAAAATAAAATAAAATAAAAATAACATGTGTTTAGATTTTGAAATCAATAACATAACACAGGCAAACCACATTTTCTACTTCAGTATGATATATGACAGAACTTGAATTAAAATATAAAACCATTTTTTCCACACTTAATACTTTTTCAAGTATTTCTCCATAAATACCTTCTATTTTTCTTCTATTCACATGATGGCACTGCCAAACTGAATGGATTCTGAGAGTTCTGAGTAGCACATTCAACAAATTTAAACTCAGGTATTGAATATATCATGCCCAGCCTTTCTGCCATTTGTTGTAGACTGTGTAACCCATTAGGAAACACTAGTTCCTCTTCAAATTAGCATAAATTAGTTTACAGCACAGAACTAATCCCTTACTCTTTCCTTCTAAGGTTGTACTTCTTTTCTTATCAGAGTAAATCAGAAAATATTTTAGGATATGCAAAACAATTCCCCCTGGGATGCCTGGGTGGCTCAGTCCATTAAGTGTCTGCCTTTGGCTCAGGTCATGATCCCAGGGTCCTGAGATCAAGTCCTACATCGGGCTTCTTGCTCAGCAGGGAGCCTGCTTCTCCCTCTGTCTGCTGCTCCCCCTGCTTGTGCACGCTCTCTCTCCCTCTCTGACAAAGAAAGAAAGAAAGAAAGAAAGAAAGAAAGAAAGAAAGAAAGAAAGAATTTCCTCAATACATTTTTCTAGGTGCTTCTAATTCATTAACTCAGTTTACCAATAAATAACATAATCAGGCTTCCCCCCCCCACAGGTCATCTGACAAAATTTATCAAACAAAAACTGTGTAAAATTTATTTAAACAAATTATACAGAGTAACTTTCTACTGCCTTTTCTCTCTTTACCTATATTTTTCTTTATATACTTATCATTCCTTGACAATGTGTTAACTTTCTGATTGTTTATAGCTTGTCCTACCCACTAGAATATAAGCATCTGAGGGTATGGGAAAAAAAAAAACATAATCACTGGCAGTTGGGTACCAGGGAAAATAACTGGGAGGCAGATATTTGCTTCAGACTCTGACATTACCAGTTGTTAACTTTGAATATTTCTTAGGTTATTAGAACTTTGATTTCTTTGAGGTTCAGTTTTCTCATTTATGAAATATGTGTTATAATTTCTACCTTCAAAAGTTGGCATGAAAATTAAATAAAAATGAATATATGTGATGAAGAATAAAAATCATATGATCATCTCGATACAGAAAAAGCATTTGACAAAATTCAACATCCACTCATGATAAAAACTCTCAACAAAGTAGGTTTAGAGGAACATAATTCAACATACTAAAAACCATGTATGAAAAATCCACAGCTAACATCATACTCAATGATGAAAAACTGAGAGCTTTTCATCTAAAATCAGAAACAAGACAGGGATATCCACTCTCACCATTTTTATTAACATAATACAGGATGTCATAACCACAGCAATCAGACAAGAAGGAAGTAAGAGGCATCTATATTGGTAAATAAATTAATCTGTCACTATTTGCTATAATACTATAATCTGTCACTATATGACATAATATTACACATAGAAAATCCTAAAGACTCCACCAAAAAACTATTATAAGTAATAAATGAATTCAATAAAATTTCAGAACACAAAATTAATACCAAGAAATTAGTAGCATTTCTGTACATGAACAATAAATTAGCAGAAAGAGAAATAAAGAAAACCATTCTATTTACAATTGCACCAGAAAGAATAAAGCATCTAGCAATAAACTTAATCAAGGAGGTAAAAAACTTGTACCCCTAAAACTATAAAACACTGATGAAAGAAACTGAAGATAACACAAATAAATGGAAAGATATTCCATGCTCATGAATTGGAAGAATTAACATTCTTAAAATGTCCATACTATCAAAAGCAATCTACAGATTCAGTGCATTCCCTAACAAAGCACTAACAACATTTTTCACAAAACTTTGAGAGCAAATAATCCTAAAATTTTTATGGAACCAAAAAAACACCAAATAGCCAAAACAATCCTGAGAAAGAAAAATGAAGCTGGAGTTATCACTATTCTGGATTTCATGATATACTACAAAAATAGGTCAGTAGAACAAAAAAAGAGCCCAGATATAAACCCACATTTACATGCTAATCTTTGGCAAAGGAGGCAAGAATATATAATTGGGAAAGACAGTCTCTTCAACAAATGGTATTGGAAAAACTGGACAGCTACATGCAAAAAAGTGAAACTGAAACACTTTCTTAGAGCAAACATGAAAATAAATTCAAAATGGATTAAAGACCTAAATGTGAGTATTGAAACCATAACACTCATAGAAGAAAACATAGGTGGTAATTTCTTTGACATTGGCTATGGAAACATTTTCTGTATATGTCTCCTCAGGTAAGGGAAAAAGAAGCAAAATTAAATTCTGGGACTACACTAAAATAAAAAGCTTTTGGACAATGAAGGAAACTGTCAACCAGATAAAAAGGCAACCAACTGAATGGAAGAAATATTTGCAAATAATATATCCAATAAGAGGCTAATGTCCAAAATACATAAAGAACTTATATAACTCAACACCAAAATGAAACCCCAAATAATTTGATTAAAACATGGGCAGAAGACTTGGGGGTCACCTGGGTGGCAGAGCTGATTGAATGTCCAGTTCTTGGTTTCAGCTCAGGTCATGATCTCAGGGTTGTGGGATTGAGCCCCATGCGGGGTTCCATGCTTAGCACAGAGTCTGCTTGGGATTCTTTCTCTCTTTCACTCTGCCCCTCCTCGTGTTCTCCTGCTCTGTCTTGCTCTCTCTCATAATAGATAGATATAGATGATAGATAGATAGATAGATAGATAGATAGATAGATAGATAAGATTAATCCTTAGGGGAAAAAATGGGCAGAAGACCTGAACAGACATTTTTCTAATGAAGACATACAGATGGCCAACAGACACATGAGAAGATGCTCGACATCCCTAATCATCAGTGAAATGAAAATCAAAACCACAATATCACCTTACACTTGTCTAAGTAGCTAAAATGAAAAAGACAAGGAATAACAAGTGTTGGTGAGGATGTGGATAAAAAGGAACCCTCCTGTGCTGTTGGTGGGGATGTAAATTGGTATAACCTCTGTGGAAGACAGAATGGAGGTTTCTCAAAATATTTAAAAAAGAAATATCATATGATCCAATAATTCCACTACTGGGTATTTACCCAAAGGAAACAAAAACAGCAATTCAAAAAGATATATTCACCCCTATATTTATTGCAGTATTATTTATAATAGCCATGATATGGAAGCAACTGAAGTGTCCATCAATAGATGAACAGATAAAGAAGATGTGGTATATAGATAGATAATGGAATAATACTCAGCCACAAAAAAGAATGAGATCATGCCATTTGCAACATGGATGGGTATTATGCTAAATGAAATAAGTCAGAGAAAGACAAATACCATATGAATTCATTCATATGCGGAATCTAATTTACAAAACAAATAAATAAGCAAACTAAAAACAGCATCAGACCTATAAATACAGAGAACAAACTGATTGTTGCCAGGCAGGAGGGGAGTAGGGACAAAATGGGTCAAGGGGAATGGTAGATACAGGCTTCCAGTTATGGAATGAATAAGTCATGGAAATAAAAGTCACCACATTGGGAACACAGTCAATTATGATAATGTAATAGCATTGTATGGTGACAGATGTTAGCTATACTTATGGTGACCATAGCATAATCTATGAACCTGTTGAATCACTATGTTGTATAACTGAAACTAATGTGACATCGTGTGTCAACTAAACTCAAATAAAAAAGTTGTAATGGATATATGTGAACACATCTGGCACAGTGTTTGACACATATTATTCTAAATTATTCATCAAAATATAAAGAGGATTACTCATAATATCTTTAAAACTTGGGCTGGAGTTCCAAGTCTTCCATGAAGCTTTCCTCATTTTTTCCAATCCAGCTTTTGGTTATTTATCCCCACATATTAGAAAGAAATGATCTCTAGCTGCACTTAACTCCTATGTTGTGTCACAATATCTTGGTTATTGCATTCTTCCAGACTCTGTCTTGTACTGATAATGATTTGAATATACATATTATTTCTCATACTAGATTGTAAGTTTCTTATATCATAGACATTTCTGTATGACTCACAATTACTAAAAGTTATTTCTATTATCTATTCAATAGTCAATAGATATTTGATGAGTAAATATCTGTGTGAATGTATATCTACTCTCAGTCGAAAGCCACAGTGCCCACACCTTCCAAATCTTCTGGCATATTTCCAATTTTTAAGTACCTTATTCTTTCAAACTCTTCTAATTTTTAGACTGATGTAAATATCATGTATTATTTCATCATATCTATTTCAATATCTCCTAACATGCTGAGTCTGGAAAACTTAAAACTACAGGTCTCAGGTTTTCATTCATGTTTAGGTTCCTCTCTAATGTGCTTATATAGGACTCTGATTCACACATTCAGTCATATGTAGAGGGAGGAAGAGACATTGATTTAGCTGATGTAAATTATGGCCAAAGTTCTGGAGCCAGTATATTCTGGTTCATCAGTCCTGAAGAGGAAGCAGCAGCAACAGCAGCAACTTTATTGTGATTGAGATGAGGGGACTCTGGAGACTGAATGTTGTTCCTGGGATTCAGCCTAAAGCCTCTATGCCAGCTCTCTCAATGATTTTAAAGAACCAAATTTTCTTTCTATCTAAACTAAGTAAGGTGAATTTCATTACCTATAACAGAACATTGATGACACAATCATCCTGGGAAAATTGTTATTTATTAGTTAGTTAGCTGCAGTTTTCTGTAAAAAGTTGCTCTTGCTCTTATGTATTCACGGATGTCCTTAAGTCCTTAATGATTGTAGTCCTTGGATTTTTAAAATAGAGATGACCTTAGTCATTTGATTGACTGGGGTGTTTTGGGGTAAAGGAATTAAAATTTAGAATAATTCAAGTTTTCTGGCATGAGAGCTTGAATGGATAGTTTAATTACTTTCTAAGGTATATGGAATTATCCTACAATTCCAATGTTGCATCTGTTGATAATCAAATTAACCAAATCAGTAAACTTTATGAATATTGACAGAAGCAGAGTTCCTTATAAGCATAAATGGAAAAATATCCTGTAAACCCCACATTAGGTGAATGATGAAAATAGTCACATAAGTATAATAATAATTATTTTCCTGTTGAATTCCATAATCATTTCACCTAAATTTATTTTTAATGTTATTAATTAAATGGATTAATTATAAATTGACTATATTATAACTATGTATTTGTACAAAAATAAATCCACACATAAAAAATTATCTCTGTTCTTGCTCATGAATTTTAGTCCATAAAATATGTTCACATGAATGCTATATAGATGGCACCAAAATTCTACTTATGTTTGATGGACTTACCTCTAATCAAAAGTATTTAACAGGGAACTAAGAAAATTTTCAAATACTGGACGATAGCCTTCAGCTGCTGCTACCACATCTGCTGTTTTCAAAGAGAGATACATGCAAAAGGGATATTGCAGGCAAAGACATAGTCTGTTGCATGTTAGATTACGTGTCCTCAGTCTCTCAATTGGTAAGCAGGCCTGGGCCAGGTGTGAGACACGAGGTCATTTCTTGTTCTGCTGATCTAACTCCTAGACTTTAAAAGTCTGAATAGCCTCCTTGTCCTTTCTCCCAGACCCACAGTCTAATCATAGCCCTCAAGGTCTTAACACTTTGATGCTTAGAGGAGATGTGAAAAGATTAAATGAGCAAAGAGATTTCAATCTTAAGGTTTAGAGCAAAGATACCATAAGCTGCCTGTTTCATGTACGCTTTGCCTTGCCTCCTGTCCTCCTTTGCTTGGAATCCCAGGTTATTTTCTTCTTGGGTCTCTAGAAATGGATATTCCTCCTCCTAAAACAGCTTCCTCAGGTTGTTCTCAATAACTTTTCATATGAAACAGAGAAGAGTAATGTAAAATATTACAAAAAGAAGAGCCAAGATAAGAGAAGCTTCCTTAAAAGATGAGACAAAACTGGCTATTTCTAAATTTGCTCTACCCACCAAACCTTGATCCCTAGCCCTATGTACAGTTGTTTTGTCTTTGATGCTTGGGAGGACTCTTCTCTTGAGTGAAGGGAATAGAGAGAAAGTTGTGCTTCTACCTAAAGTTTAGCTTGTACTATTTATACTGTTCAGTCATCTTTTCTGTATTTTGAGCCTCTCACCAGCACTCCTCTGAGTTATATTAATACCTTAAAGTCCTAGATCATGAGTAATAGTTACTTCCCAGGCAACCAGAGAGAGGAAGGAAAAGTAAGGCTTGGGATCAGTATTAGGATCAATCCCAGGCTGATTTGCTATGAAGCTGTTGCTGTACTCTGTTTCTCCATCTGATAATCATCTAGCATTTTCTCTGTTTGTTGACCTTTGGAGATCACTAGGGAAATGTCTCTAACTTATTTGTCACTGTTGCTCTTGAAAATCCTATAGCTCTTGTGAACCAGATCCCCAAGGATGTGTCTTTTAAAGAATGGTTGTCTCTACTGAGCTGCGGGCTTGTTGCATCCTTGACCTATTCATCTCCAGGTTCTGCCTGAATGAGGTCTGTGGGAAGAGTCAACATGCAAAGCCAGCCCAAGTTCAGTGGCAGAGAAACAGAATGAGAGCAAGAGAGAGAAATGGGAAAAGATACACATTGAATAGCTGCAGAAAAAGAACATACAAAACAGAAAATTTTCTTCTCATTTGGATCATCCAACAGGGGCATTCAACAGGCCCAGAAATAACCTTTTCATTTTGGTTATGCTGCATTTTCTTTGAACCAATAGCAGAGTAAGTTTTCATTTCCTTATAATCCATCCAGATCCCAGAGTCTTTCTCAGGCAAGAAGAATCACAAACTCATGGAACTCCTGAACTTTGCAGAGAAATAATTTTCCAGGATTTAGATCAGGCTATTCCAAAGGCTCTTTTTTATTTCATTTTCCCTTTTCCTTTCAATAACATATCTGCAAATCCTTTCAGGTGGAGAAGAAACACAGGCCATATTCCCTGTGAGTTCCTCTCCACAGATCTGGCCACTGGACAACTGAACCAAGGTCTCCACACTAGACTCAACCAAAACAACCTACCTCACCCAGATCTCTAAAGAAAAGTAAACAGAATGGATTATGCTGAGACACTTATTCTTAATTAAATATCACAAATTATTTGCTTATTGAGTGACAACCATGCATCAGGAACTATGTCGGACACTAGAGATAAAAAAGATGGACAAGATGAAAACAGGATAAAATTGGTATTTTCAAGGCATTCACAAATCTAATATTGGTGAAAGGTAAGCAAAGTGATACATGTTATCATGATATGATGCTCTAAGATCCAAATGTTACAAAACCAGATACCTGGGGGTGATGGGCCGGGGGTAGGTGATAGTAGGGGGTTGGTAGGGGGTTTACAGAGAGGATGAATCTGAGTAGGCATTTTCCAGATGGCAAGAGCTAAAAGGAATTTCAGGTAGAAGACAGAGAATGCACAACTGCACAGTCTTGAAGAAGGATGTTGCCCTGAAAACTGCAAATTCTTCAGTGTGGCTTGAGCTTCAGTTGAGTATCTAACAAAGGAAGAAGATTAAGATACAAGGAATGTGGGGGGTCAGATCATGAGAGACCTGCTATGCAATGTAAGGAGTTCAGATGTGCAGTTGTCACTATAGGATTTGAACTGGAGAGTCCATGATCATATTTATTTTAGCAAAATCACTCAGTCTAGAGAAAGGACTATTGTTTAGTATCTATATGTGTTGTCTTAAGTGGATAATAGTCCTTTTTGCTAGCCTCCGTATGGGTTCTAGCCCCTTGTGATGCATGCCCAGTCTACCTCTGCTGAGACTTGAACTTTCAATTTTTCTTTCTATACTAACTTCCACCCAAATGACACAAACCACATCCCTTTAATTTGCACTATTCCTCTAGTTCTCACCTAAATTTCCCTTCCTTCTATTTCCCACCTATAGCATCTTCCAAGTCATACACATCAATCTAGGGGCACCTGGGTGGCTAGGTCTATTAACTGTCTTCCTTCAGCTCAGGTCATGATCTCAGGGTCCTGGTGCTGAGGCCCACATCAGGCTCTTTGCTCTGAGGGGAGTCTGCTTCTGTCTCTCCCTCTGCCCTTCCCCCCACCACAGCTCCCCCATCTCATGTCTCTCTCTCACCCACTCTCTCCCTGAACTAAATAAACAAACAAATAAATAAACTATATTTAAAAACACATATGAACCTATTCCTTTGACTCAGTCAGTAAGCCACTCCTCTAACTGAGCCAACACTCTTTTCCTAATAAAGACCTTCAGAGTTAGAAAATGGTGACTAGGTGGAGCACACCAGGTCAGTAGCTGGATCAGAGGTCAATGTGTAGTGGGAAAGGCCATATAGATTCAGACACGTATGGAGGTCTAACTAGGGATGGGGTGAAAAGCATCATGAGTACTAGGAGATCTTGAATGTTATACATATTTGGGAGGCAAGTTACTACAGGAAATGACCAGATAAATCAGGTTTTGGAACTTTAGACTGAAAGTCTAAAGTCCATAAAGGCTCACATTGGTATAAAAGCTATGAGGATCTTGGACACGAAAGACTTGAATAAAAAGGAAAATTAGTTTCAATTTGAGGGTCAAGACTGAAGATCAGAAGAGTGGGCGAGATGGTAAAAAATATAAGGAAAGAGCAGACTGTGGATACACAATATTGGGGTGTGAATTGGAAGTGTGGTAGTGGGAAGAGAGAGAGGTAGGAAGCAATACTTAAAGAGGGAGGATTTTTGCTTAGTAGAAAGAGCATAGGTTTTGGGCACTAACAGTTTTAGGTTATAATTCCATCTCCACCACTTCTTACTTGTATGAATTCAAATTATTTACCCTATTATCTGTAATGTGGAACCAATAATATTTATCTTATTAGGTTGTGGTGAGAATTAAGTGAGTTAAAATATGGAAAGAACCTAGTACAAATTCTGCCATATGATAAATACTCAGTCAATGATGAATATTTTCATTATTGGCTAGATTATATTGGGGAAGGCAGAGATGAGGAGCGAAGATGATGAAGGCCGAGTAGGAAAACTGGGAGAAAATGAAGGACAGAAGTCCCATGTGGACCTCATTCACGTACTCAGAATAGTGGGGTGTATGCAGAGATCTAGGTCATGCTGGAGGAAATACAGTAATATCAACTTCCTCAACGTTTCAAGAATAAAATATTAATCTTAAAAAAAGGAGTTCAGGGAAAAATTAGAGAATATGCAAATGAGACTCATCTTGTTTTCCACATGTAGTCAGTGTGACAATAGGTATTTTGTCAGATGTTGTAGGATTCGGTGTGCAGAAATGGGGAGGGAAAAAAGGAAAAAGGCTGAAGAGGACTAATCATATATAACCTCATGCTCCAGCTTATCTTGATTCATTTCCCTCCTCCATGCCACTAATTCTTTCTAATCAAAATGCAAATCATTTCATCATTAACTTTTTATTTCTACTTTTTGCTTTTCATTTGTTATTGTGTCTCGTTGATATTTCTGCTCCTCTCCAAAACTCTACAAGCTTAATTTCAGTTCAAACTGTTTGTGAAGGGACTTTCTGGGTTCCTCTGACAAAGAGTTATTCTTTACCCTGGGTTCCCAATACCTAGTATTTTATTGAGAACTAGGACACTCAATATTCTATTTCAATGCTTATTACATTATATTCTCTGTTCCCTTCTCTTTCTCCTCTACTAAATAGCTCCAGTGTCTATTTGTCTTAGAGTTCTCAATACATCATGGTAGGGTTGAAGGTGTGGGTGCTAAGGTTAGGTGAGGAGTTAGGGAGTGGGAAATTAAAGCTAACATTTTTAAAATGGCAATATTACCAGAGAGATAGTAGCAGTAGAAAGTAGGCAATCAAAGGAGAGGAGAGAGATAGATTAATTGCACAATTTCTTCAGGCAAATGCAAAAATATGACCAGTAGAGAAGGATGATTTTTAGAAAGAGATAATTCATTAACTATTTAAAAGTTGTAGGAAATGATTTACATAAGAATAACCTGCCAAAAGAATTCTTTTTTTTAAAGAGTTTATTTCTTTATTTGACAGAGAGAGAGAGAGAGACTGAGCATGTGTGGGGGGGAGGGGAGCAAGAGCAAACTCAGCAGGGAGTCTGCTGCAGGGCTTGATCTCAGGGCTCTGAGCTCATGATCTGAACCAAAGGCAGCCACTTAACTGACTGAGCCACACAGGTGCCCTATGCCAGAAGAATTCTTAAAACATCAATAAGATCAGGTCATTCAACTGCTCTCACCCTTTCCAAGTGTCCCCAGTCTACTCAGAGTAAAGGCCAACATGACTACAACTGCTTAAAAAGCTTGTGGTGATCTCCTCATCAACACATCTCCTACCCCTCACTTCTCTGATTTCATTTCTCCCTTCTACTCACTCTAGTCCAACCAACTGGACTTGCTGTTCACATTTTATTTCACTTTAAAGTCTTTGAACTATCGGTTCCCTTTGTTTGGAAAGCTCTTCTGTCAGACAGTCAAATGGCTGTCACCTTCTTCATGATTCTGCTCAATGGGGCTTATCCTGATCATCCTATTTGAAATATGGACCTGCTCAACTCTCTTGTATTCCTGATTTCCCTTACCTATCTTGTTTTATTTTCTCCACAGAACTTATCAATTCTTACATTTATATCCTTATTGTATTTATTCAAAATCTTGAGAAAAACACTATTTACTACCTGTATCCCTACACTAGGATGTGGTTTCTTTTAATATTAGGGCTCGTTGTCTGTTTTGTTCAGTGAGCTATTTATTTCAAGTATCTAGAATAGTGCCTGTCACATAGTAGGTGCTCAATGAATATTTGTGTAAAGAATGATTTTAAAATACAGAAAGAGATGGGATCTCTGATAGATTTTCCTGAAAAAATGGGATGTGTAGAGCAGATGGAGGGACTGGTCTTAGATAAGAAGTAAAGAAGAAATGGGCAAAGTTGTGAGAAGGTAAGCATAGTGATTTGATAGTGGGAAGTTGAACAAATATGCATCCTATAGCCTCATTTGTAAATTTTCTGCTGAGAGTCAGAGAAGAGAGTAAGGATGGCAGATTAGAGATCCGAGACAAGAGTCTTTGGGAAGTGTGGAGAGTGAATTGATTTAAAACATAGTATAGGATAGCCAGCAATTATTTGTGAATCAGTTGAGCTCCATGACTATAAATTATGGCAGTATCATCTGTCTTCTGTGTCTTCTGTGATTTTTCTCTAGCAGGGCTCAACTGCCCAGATGTAGATAAGAAAGACCTACTGCTTTCTTTTTTTCCTTTAATTTAAATTCAACTAGCCAGATTATAGCACATCATTAATTTCAGATGTAGTGTTCAACAATTTGTCAGTTGCATGTAACACCCAATGCTCGTCCCATCACGTGCCCTCTTTAATGCCCATCAACCAATTACGCCATCCGCATCTCCCCTCCCCTCAGTTTGTTTCCTGTAGTTAAGAGTCTCTCATGGTTTTTCTCCCTTTCTGATGGCATCCCATTCAGTTTTCCAATGGTCTTCTGCCCTGTTTCTTATATTGAACATATGAGTGAAGCCATGGAATAATTGTCTTTCTCTGAGTGACTTTTTTTGCTCAGCATAATACCCTCCAGTTCCATCCATTGCTTTCTTTGAAGGCGACTTCTAAAGGCAATGTTAGCACCTTCCTCATATGGGGTACTTAAGTATGTATCTTTCTATATGGCTGTAACACATTGGACTATCATGGCTTGTTTACTTGTGTTATCTATTTCTCAAGACTCTGAATAGGGAATCTGACTTTTTCATCTTTATATTTTCAAAATGCACTGTGGGAACAAGCCACTCAGTAAGTATTCAATAGATCTTTCTCTTAACCACTAACAACGCTATAAATTGTCTCCATTCATGATTTATTGAATTTTTTAATATTATATCATTTTTCCATTCCCAAGAGAATTAAAATTTAGATAATCTGAGCTTTGCTTCAGATTGCAAAGTTTGCAAGAGATAGATCATAGACTAGAATTCAGCTCTTAAAATTATTAATTCCAGTGGTCTGAAGTTTTCTTCATGGTTTAGTATACGCTGAGTGTTGGGACTCCTTTTGCCCATGTCAAGCCTCTTATTATGTTTCTCTTTTGTTTTCTATGATTCCTAAAACATCAGACATGAATGAGTGTGCATTCGCATGTAAAAATTCCTTCACAGTCTTGTTCTATAATTGTTCCAGTTTAGCCTAGGTGCTCCCATACTGCCTCATGATGGGCAAAAATGACCTCCCTAAGAAAGTTATTAAAATTAATTAAAGGATAATTAATTTTAGTGGAGAAAGAAGTCAAATTTGAGTTCTATTTTACTGTGGTAATTTTTCCAACACATATAACCGACTACTTTGTTGGAGAACAAGGGGCTTTGGCACACGAGGTATATAATAAATCAGAAATCACTACTAAACATCTAGAATATCCATTATTTTGTGCTTTTAAGGTCCCTAAATTCTGCCTTTCTCTTTCCAAATCATCTCTGTTGGTGTCCTTGAAAAATATGTTCCTCTTTTCAGATTAATTTTTTTAATTTTATTTTTATTCTTTGCCCAAGGGGTACAGGTCTGTGAATCATCAGGCTTACATCTTTCACAGCATTCACCAAAGCACAAACCCTCCCTAATGTCAGATTAATTTTATTTATAATGTCAAACATTTTTTATTTGGCTTTTTTCCCTTTTTTAAAATTTAAATTCAATTAGCCAACATATAGTACATCATTAGTTTTTTTGTTTTGTTTTGTTTTGTACTTTGTTTTTTATTTATTTTTTATTTTTTTAAATTTTTATTCTTTGCCCCAGGGATACAGGTCTGTGAATCATCAGGCTTACATCTTTCACAGCATTCACCAAAGCACAAACCCACCCCAATGTCCATAACCCATCCACCCTATCCTACCCTCCCACCCCCCAGTAACCCTCAGCTTGTTTTGTGAGATTAGGAGTCTCTTATGGTTTGTCTCCTTCCCCATCCCATCTTGTTTCATTATTTTTCCCTCCCTACCCCCCACGACCCCCACCCTGCCCCTCAAGTACCTCATATCAGAGAGATCATATGATAATTGTCTTTCTCTGATTGACTTATTTCGCTCAGCATAATACCCTCCAGTTCCATCCACGTCATTGCAAACGGCAAGATTTCATTTCTTTTGATAGCTGCATAGTATTCCATTGTGTATATGTATACCACATCTTCTTTATCCATTCATCTGTTGATGGATATCTAGGTTCTTTACATAGTTTGGCTACTGTGGACATTGCTGCTATAAACATTCGGGTGTACGTGCCCCTGAGGATCACTACCTTTGTATCTTTAGGGTAAATACCCAGCAGTGCGATTGCTGGTTCATAGGGTAGCTCCATTTTCAAATTTTTGAGGAATCTCCACACTGTTTTCCAGAGTGGCTGCACCAGCTTGCATTCCCACCAACAGTGTAGGAGGGTTCCCCTTTCTCCGCAACCTCGCCAACATCTGTCATTTCCTGACTTGTTGATTTTAGCCATTCTGACTGGTGTAAGGTGGTATCTCGCTGTGGTGCTGATGTGTATTTCTCTGATGCCAAGTGATGTTGAGCACTTTCTCATGTGCCTGTTGGACATTTGGATGTCTTCTTTGGAGAAATGTCTGTTCATATCTTCTGCCCATTTCTTGACTGGGTTATTTGTTTTATGGGTGTTGAGTTTGAGAAGCTCTTTATAGATTTTGGATACTAGCCCTTTATCTGATATGTCATTTGCAAATATCTTCTCCCATTCTGTCAGTTGTCTTTTGGTTTTGTTGACTGTTTCCTTTGCTGTGCAAAAGCTTTTAATCTTGATGAAGTCCCAATAGTTCATTTTTGCCCTTGCTTCCCTTGCCTTTGGTGAGGTTCCTAGGAAGAAGTTGCTGCGGTTGAGGTCGAAGAGGTTGCTGCCTGTGTTCTCCTCGAGGATTTTGATGGATTCCTTTCTCACATTGAGGTCTTTTATCCATTTTGAGTCTATTTTTGTGTGTGGTGTCAGGAAATGATCCAGTTTCATTTTTCTGCATGTGGCTGACCAGTTTTCCCAACACCATTTGTTGAAGAGACTGTCTTTTTCCCACTGGACATTCTTTCCTGCTTTGTCGAAGATTAGTTGACCATAGAGTTGAGGGTCCATTTTTGGGTTCTCTATTCTGTTCCACTGGTCTATGTGTCTGTTTTTGTGCCAGTACCATACTGTCTTGATGATGACGGCTTTGTAATAGAGCTTGAAATCTGGAATTGTGATGCCGCCAACTTTGCTTTTTTTTTTCAACATTCCTTTGGCTATTCGGGGTCTTTTCTGGTTCCATATAAATTTTAGGATTATTTGTTCCATTTCTTTGAAATAAATTGCTGGTATTTTGATGGGGATTGCATTAAATGTGTAGATTGCTCTAGGTAGCATAGACATTTTCACAATATTTATTCTACCCATCCATGAGCATGGAATGTTTTTCCACTTCTTTGTGTCTTCCTCAATTTCTTTCATGAGTACTTTATAGTTTTCTGAATACAGATTCTTTGCCTCTTTGGTTAGGTTTATTCCTAGGTATCTTATGGTTTTGGGTGCAATTGTAAATGGGATTGACTCTTTAATTTCTCTTTCTTCTGTTTTGTTGTTGGTATATAGAAATGCAACTGATTTCTGTGCATTGATTTTATATCCTGACACTTGACTGAATTCCTGTATGAGTGCTAGCAGTTTTGGAGTGGAGTCCTTTGGGTTTTCCACATAAAGTATCATATCATCTGCAAAGAGTGAGAGTTTGACCTCTTCCTTGCCGATTTGGATGCCTTTTATTTCTTTTTGTTGTCTGATTGCTGAGGCTAGGACTTCTAGTACTATGTTGAATAGCAGTGGTGATAGTGGACAGCCTTGCCGTGTTCCTGACTTTAGGGGAAAAGCTCTCAGTTTTTCTCCATTGAGAATGATATTCGCTGTGGGTTTTTCGTAGATGGCTTTGATGATATTGAGGTATGTACCCTCTATGCCTACACTATGAAGAGTTTTGATTAAGAAAGGGTGCTGTACTTTGTCAAATGCTTTTTCAGCATCTATTGAGAGGATCATATGGTTCTTGTTCTTTCTTTTATTAATGTCTTGTATCACATTGATTGATTTGCGAATGTTAAACCAACCTTGCATCCCAGGAATAAATCCCACTTGGTCGTGGTGAATAATCCTTTTTATGTGCTGCTGGATCCTATTGGCTAGTATTTTGTTGAGGATTTTTGCATCCGTATTCATCAAAGATATTGGTCTGTAATTCTCCTTCTTGATGGGGTCTTTGCCTGGTTTGGGGATCAAGGTAATGCTGGCCTCATAAAAGGAGTTTGGAAGTTTTCCTTCCAATTCTATTTTTTGGAACAGTTTCAGGAGAATAGGTATTAATTCTTCTTTAAATGTTTGGTAGAATTCCCCTGGGAAGCCGTCTGGCCCTGGGCTCTTGTTCGTTGGAAAATTTTTGACGACTGCTTCAATGTCCTTACTGGTGATGGGTCTATTCAGGTCTTCAGTTTCTTCCTGGTTCAGTTTTGGTAGTTTATATTTCTCTAAGAATGCATCCATTTCTTCCAGATTGTCAAATTTGCTGGTGTAGAGTTGCTCATAATATGTTCTTAGAATTGTTTGTATTTCTTTGGTGTTGGTTGTGATCTCTCCTCTTTCATTCATGATTTTATTAATTTGAGTCCTTTCTCTTTTCTTTTGGATAAGTCTGGCCAGGGGTTTATCAATCTTATTAATTCTTTCAAAGAACCAGCTCCTAGTTTCATTGATTTGTTCCACTGTTCTTTTGGTTTCTATTTCATTGATTTCTGCTCTGATCTTTATGATTTCTCTTCTCCTGTTGGGTGTAGGCTTTCTTTGCTGTTCTTTCTCTAGCTTTTGTAGGTGTAGAGTTAGGTTGTGTACTTGAGACCTTTCTTGTTTCTTGAGAAAGGCTTGTATTGCTATATACTTTCCTCTTAGGACTGCTTTTGCTGTGTCCCAAAGATTTTGAACAGTTGTGTTTTCATTTTCATTTGTTTCCATGAATTTTTTTAATTCTTCTTTAATTTCCTGGTTGACCCATTCATTCTTGAGTAGGGTGTTCTTTAGCCTCCATGTATTTGAGTTCTTTCCAACTTTCCTCTTGTGGTTGAGTTCTAGTTTCAGAGCATTATGGTCTGAAAATATGCAGGGAATGATCCCAATCTTTTGGTACCTGTTGAGACCTGATTTGTGACCCAGAATATGGTCTATTCTGGAGAATGTTCCATGTGCACTGGAGAAGAATGTGTATTCTGTTGTTTTGGGATGGAATGTTCTGAATATATCTGTGATGTCCAACTGGTCCAGGGTGTCATTTAAAGCCTTTATTTCCTTGTTGATCTTTTGCTTTGATGATCTGTCCATTTCAGAAAGGGGGGTGTTAAAGTCCCCTACTAATATTGTATTATTGTCAATGTGTTTCTTTGATTTTGTTATTAATTGGTTTATATAATTGGCTGCTCCCATGTTAGCGGCATAGATATTTATGATTGGTAGATCATCTTGTTGGACAGATCCTTTTAGTATGATATAGTGTCCTTCCTCATCTCTTATGATATTCTTTG
>LNAC01000707.1:20017-47679 GCA_002007465.1 Ailurus styani
CTCTCTCTCTCTTCCTCTTCTGGGATCCCAATTTTTCTAATATTGTTTCGTCTTATGGTATCACTTATCTCTCGAATTCTCTCCTCTTGGTCCAGTAGCTGTTTGTCTCTCTTTTCCCCCTGCTTATTTATTCTATGACATTTTGTCTTCTAAATCACTAATTCTGTCTTCTGCTTTATTTATCCTAGCAGTAAAAGCCTCCATTTTCAATTGCACCTCATTAATAGCTTCTTTGGTTTCAGCTTAGTTAGATTTTAGTTCTTTTATTTCTCTAGAAAGGATTTTTATTTCTCTAGAGAGGGCTTCTATATTATCTTCTATAGTTTTTTTGAGCCCAGCCAGCACCTTAAGAATCATCATTCTGAACTCTAGTTCTGTCATATTACTAATGTCCACATTGATTAGGTCCCTAGCCTTCATTACTGGCTCTTGTTCTTTTTTTGTGTGTTGATTTTTTCCGCCTTGTCATTTTATGCAGATAGGAATAGATGGATGAGAGAGCCAAATACTAAAGGGTAGCAGTGACCCCAGAGAAATATACACTAACTTACTCAGAAGAGACCTGGAACTGGGGAGAAAAGAAAGAGGGAAAAAAAAATCAAAACCGAAAACAAACCAAAAAAACCCCAAAACACAAAATCATACAAAAACAAAACAAACAAAAATGAATAAAACAAAATCCTATATCTATATTATCTATGTCTGTCTATGACTCTATCTCTATCTCTATCTCTATCTCTATCTCTATCTCTATCTATCTATCTATATCTATTAGATTGGTGAATTGAACCGACCCTATAAGTATCCAAAAAATAAGGTTAAAAACAATGAAGGGATAAAATATGATTATAACAATAAAAATTTTAAAAAGATTAAAAAGTGTTGATAAGATATAAGAGTTAGGAATGTTAAAATAGGAAAAGGGAAAAATTTTAAAAGAAGAAAGTAAGAAAAAAATTCAACGAAAAAAAAATTCAATGAATTTAACTTTGAACGACTGAAGAATCATGGGGGGAAAGCTATGAATTCTTTGCGTTGCTTTCCTGTAGCTCCGGAGTTCCACAATGCTCAGCAATCTTGAACTTGACTTTGACTGGATGGGTTTTTTTTTTCTTGGTCTTCTGGGGGAGGGGCCTGTTACTGTGATTCTCGAGTGTCTCTGCCCAAGGCGGATTCCCACCACCCTCGCCAGGGGCCAGGCTAAGTAATCAGTTCGGGTTCACTCTCGGGAGCTTTTGTTCCCTGAACTCTTTCTGTACCTTGGAGGATGGGACTGAAAATGGCGGCTCCCAGTCTCCAACCCGGAGGAGCCAAGACCTTGGGGCCTCAGTCCTCAGTGCGCCTCAGAGAAAAGCCATCCCTCCCGTCTCCTGGTCTCCGGCTGCTCTCCGAGCTCACCCGGCCTGCGACCGAGTGTCTCTCTCTCTGGCGCAGCCCTATTTAGAATCTCCAAACCCGGCAGATTCCTGCAGCCACTCCTGCGCTGCTGCTTTCAGAGGAGGAAGGTGAGTCTCTCCGTGTCTGCTGCCTGTGGGGTCCCCGCTCCCAGAGCTGTGGCCCAGCTGTGCTTCAGATCACAGCCCAAGGTATCACTGAGATGAGAGACCCCTTCTTAGCTCGGCTCCGTCTCTCCCACTGGCTTCTCTCTGAGACCTGGGAGCTTTGTCATGCTCCGACACCCCTGGTCTTTTTGTGTCCCCGTGGGTCCTGAGACCACACTGTCCCTGCAGGGGCTTCAACCCCTGCTTGGCCTCTGGGGCAACATCCCTCAGTGGAGCCAACTTCTAACAGTTCCGAGTTTGTGCTCCGCTGCTCACTCCCTTGCCGGGAGCCAGCCCCTCCCCCTGGGGTCTATCTTCCCGTCGCCTCAGATTCACTTCTCCACACGTCCTACCTTCCAGAAAGTGGTCAATTTTCTGTTCCTAGAATTGCTGCTCTTCTTCTCTTTGATCTCAGGTAGAATTTGTAGGTGTTCAGAATAGTTTGATAGCTATCTGGGTGAATTCCTGGGACCTGATGATAATCGGTCTCCTACTCCTCTGCCATCTTGCCCTGACCTCCTCAAAGTAATTATTGATAGGTATGTATTTATTGCCATTTTTTTGCCATTGTTTTTGTAGATCTCTGTTCCTTCCTTCCCTTGCCCTCTTCTCCCACCATAAATTGGCTTTCTTTAGTGACATACTTGGATTCTTTTCTCTTTAGTTTTTGGATATGTATTACTGGTTTTTCATGTGTAGTTACCCTTATGTTTGAATATAACATCTTCTGCATATAACTGTCTATATTAAGTTGATGGTCACTTAAGTTTGAACCCATTCTTTACTCCTCTCCTTTGTTTTAGGTATATGGTGCCATACTTCACATCCTTCTATCTTGCCGCTCCCTTACATCATTAGTTTTTGATGTAGTATTCAATGATTCATCAGTTGTATATAACACCCAGTGCTCAAACTTTTATCTCTACTTTTCTCTTTTTTCTATCCCCACTTATGAAAAAAGTATTTTTAAATTTCAATTCTCTCCTCAGATCCTATTGGCCCTAAGAAGCCCAGGATTCTTCTGACTTGTTGAAGTTCCTAACTCTCCACTCTCAAGGAAGCTCCTTAAATCCAGCTTGTGCTCAGCAGTGTCCATATTGGAAAGTTTCAGGGTCAAGGATTAGAGAGAATTAATCTGGTAACACTTCTGGCTGTATAAAAATTTTGAACCAGTCTTTGGAGACGATATCAATGAACTGTATAAATTCATTTGAGATCAAATGTGAACTGTTTTATATATATATACAACTATTATATATGTATATATATAACATTAGGAACCATCTAAAAAAATCCAAATGTATTTAATTACTCAATAGACCAGACATTTCTTCATTCAATATTTTAAGCCATGGTCCTAAAAATAGGCAAGTAATTGTTAACTACTAGTTTTGCCAGCATTTTCTTTTTTTTTAAGATTTTATTTATTTATTTATTTATTTATTTATTTATTTATTTATTTATTTAACAGAGAGAGAGAGAGATCACAAGTAGGCAGAGAGGCAGGCAGAGAGAGAGGAGGAAGCAGGCTTCTTGCCGAGCAGGGAGCCCAATGCGGGCCTCAATCTCAGGACCCTGAGATCATGACCTGAGCTGAAGGCAGAGGCTTTAATCCACTGAGCCACCCAGGCGCCCTTGCCAGCATTTTCAAGAGACATACTATATAGCCGAGGAGTAGGCGAAAGTCAGTAATTCTCCTGTTGTTTTCCAGTTGATATTCTGCTTTCATTTTCTCCAGAATTTGAATTACCTCCTTCCTTACCTTTCCCTAGACCATCCTTAGCACTTAATACCATCATGATGGTTTCCTGCCTTATAGCTGCTTGTGAAATCTGGAAATATGCTGATAAGGAAAGTACTCCTAGTACTACCTGCAGACTTCCTTCTGACCCAAACCTGAAGGCCTAAATTCTGAATCTGACCTCATGATTCTGCTATGAGATTCTTAATTTTGTGTCTTTGGTGGATTTTTCAGGTCCTATTTTAATATCTGATTTTCTGAAGAGGATCTTGTGGGCTCTCATGACTCTCAAATCTGGTCTCAGGACCAGATCGTGGCACTAGGGTTAAGTTTAATGATAAAGTACCAGTAGCCCAAGGGCACCTTGCTGCTAATGTGGATCTCACTGGTGCTATTTTCATTAAATCCTTTGTTTTTTGGTGTCCTAGCCATGTCAAAGGAAAATATCACCCATATTAGTGAATTCATCCTGGTGGGCTTCCCTACTTCCCCATGGCTACAGGTTCTGCTTTTCTTCCTCTTCCTCATCACCTATTTGTTTGTGCTATTGGAGAATTTGGTCATCATTCTCACTGTATGGATCACTGGGTCCCTGCACAAACCCATGTACTATTTTCTGGGCACCATGTCCTTTCTGGAGACTTGGTATGTATCTGTCACAGTCCCCAAGATGTTGGCTGGATTCCTACTCCATCTCAATACCATCTCCTTCCTGGGATGCATGATCCAACTCTATTTCTTCATTTCACTTGCCTGTACTGAATGTATGCTCTTGGCTGCCATGGCCTATGACCGTTACGTGGCTATATGTTGCCCTCTTCGTTATCCAGCCATGATGACCACAGGATTTTGTGTGCAGCTGACAATCAGTTCCTGGGTGAGCGGCTTCACCATCTCCATGGCAAAGGTGTACTTCATCTCCCAAGTTGCTTTCTGTGGCAATAATATCTTGAACCATTTTTTCTGTGATGTTTCCCCCATCCTCAGACTGGCCTGCATGGACTTTTCTATGGCTGAGATGGTAGACTTTGTGCTAGCCATTCTCATTCTTGTGTTTCCCCTCTCAGCCACTGTCCTTTCCTATGGCTTCATTTTCTCTACAGTTCTGCACATTCCCTCAGCCACTGGGCAGTGGAAGGCCTTCTCCACCTGTGCCTCTCACCTTACAGTTGTGGTCATCTTCTATACAGCTGTGATCTTCATGTATGTCCGACCTCGGGCCATTGCTTCATTCAATTCTAACAAATTGATCTCAGCCATATATGCAGTCTTTACTCCCATGCTGAACCCTATTATCTATTGCCTGAGGAACAAGGAGGTCAAAGATGCCATCAGAAAAACTATGTCAATGGATGGAACTGGAGGGTATTATGCTGAGCGAAATAAGTCAATCAGAGAAAGACAATTATCATATGATCTCTCTGATATGAGGAACTTGAGGGGCAGGGTGGGGGGTTGTGGGGGGTAGGGAGGGAAAAATAATGAAACAAGATGGGATGGGGAAGGAGACAAACCATAAGAGACTTCTAATCTCACAAAACAAACTGAGGGTTACTGGGGGGTGGGAGGGTAGGGATAGGGTGGATGGGTTATGGACATTGGGGAGGGTTTGTGCTTTGGTGAATGCTGTGAAAGATGTAAGCCTGATGATTCACAGACCTGTACCCCTTGGGCAAATAATAAAAATAAAATTAAAAAAAAAAAAAATAAAAGAAAGAAAAACTATGTCAAGTGGCCAAGCCCCTTTCTTGAAAGATTCTCTTTGCTAAAGAGACTCAGATATTCCTTCTCTTTTCATTTGACTTAAACTCAAAACATACCTACATTAGGTAAAAGTCTGTAATTATAAACATATTGACTTAGTATACAATTAAAGGATAAGAGGCCAGATAGCAAAGAAAATCTCCTTTCAGGTTTTAATTAAATGCTTCCTTTTATAATGCAGTGAGAGAAATAACCACAATTTTATGAGACATGCATTGGTACCGGAGTTATAAAATAATTTTATTTTTATTAAAATGCTAAGAAATAATCAATTATTAACCAACTAGTTTTTAGAGTTCTATTGGTGAGATTTCTCCATTTTGATTTAGTTTTGTTTTAAAAGCCCTCTCTGTTTTAGGAGGAATACAGAAAAAGAGGTTCTGCAATCATCAGTTTCATGGCTAGGACCTGTTTATTGCTTCCTAGAGGGCTAGGGATCTGATTCCTTTTATAATCAATTGATGATATCTCATTGTAATTACTTTTTCAAATTTAAGGAAATATGAAAGACAACTCTTTTTAGGATGCAATAGAAACACCATAAGGTAGACAGAATGCAAAACTTATCATGGCGGGCGCCTGGGTGACTCAGTAGGTTAAACCTCTGCCTTCGGCTCAGATCATGATCCCAGGATCCTAGGATCAAGTCCCTCATCCAGCTCCCTGCTCAGCAGGGAGCCTGCTTCCCCCCTCTCTCTCTGCCTGCCTCTCTGCCTACTTGTGATCTCTCTGTGTCAAATAAATGAAAAAAATCTTTAAAAAAAACTTATCATGGCAGAGAGAAAACAAGATTAATATATATATGTGTGTATATATATGTGTTTGTGTGTATATATAATTATATATTGTTATATACAATATTTATACATAAAAATAATTTTATAATATAAAAATGTATACATTATGTAGAAGTTCCAACAAATTATGTGTATAATATATGATTCATGTTTTAATTTTCTTCCTTTGTTGGAACTTCTACATATACAATTTTTAAGATATAACAGAGTCAGCAGATAGACCTTCAGAAAAACTAGTAGCAATTCATTAAAGCCCATTCCTTTTCAGGTAAAGGAAGCATTGACATTGACAAGAGGTCAAAAAAGTGTTTTTGCTTAGATGGTACTTGGCCTGGATGTGAAGGATTTTCCCTCTTCTTGTTTGTTTTCATTTTGATTTTGGAAAGGTGGATGCAATATCCTAGTATATGCTTTCATTCAGCCATTATAAAATGATAGAAAATGATAGAAAAGAGATGGATTCTGTCTGGCTCAGCAACAATATTGAATATTCAGTGAATTAATGAAATACATTCTGCCAAGAGTTTAAGGATCCCAACACTTTGGAAACCACATTTCATAAGTTTTAATTGGGTTATTGATTTAAATACCATATTTGCTTTGTTTAGATTTTATTTACATTGTAACTACGTGGTCTTCCCATTTTGTATTAAGTTTTTGTACATGGTCACATGAGATTGTTTTAATTTATTTTGTATAGATTATTATATTTTATAGACTGTGGTAGTTTCCAATTTATCTAAACCTGTTACATTCTCCTGGCCTTCATTACTTTTAGCCTAACAACTGTATATTCATAATGATATGTACCATTTTTCTTTAGTCAAAAAGAAGCGTTATGGGCTACGGCCCTCACATAGGCACTTAAAATAATATAAGATGTTCTATTTTGAATCACAGAATTTCTTACACTAATGTTAGAATTTTCTAGGCTTTTTATCAAAAGAGAGCAGTATTATGCTATATATATTTCTGCTCAAAAATCTTTTATTAATTCCTAATAGACAATTAATGTTATTTTGAAATTTCACAAGTTTATTTTTTATTCTTAAAATTCATTTCAATTTTGGTTAAGCAGTTCTGTGGTCATTTATTATTATAATCTCAAGTATCATCTATATTTCTAACCTGACATTCCTTTTCTAGTTGAGACTGTCTGACTTTTAAAGTTTTCTATATAGCCATGAGATCATTTGTTATACAAATCCTCTGTGTACTTATCTTCTACTTTTTTTGATGAACTTGATTTCCAAAAAAGTTAACTTATTGTTTCCATAATAGTGCATTGTTCTTTCTCCATTTATGATGTGTTTGCTTTTATATTTCTTTTACTTTAATATTTAAAATATTTTACTTTTAAATGTTTAAAACATTCAGAAAGTAGAAAAATACTAAAATTAACAACTTAATCCACAACTCAGATTTTAAAAATTGAAGATCAAAAGTTGTATGTAATGAGATTTTTTAATTATGCTACATATTTAGTGTTGTACTCCAGTTATAACTATATTCCTTTATTCAAAACTGGAAAAGTGGCATTCAAAAAGAAAAGACAGAATGACCTGTAGCTGAATAGAAATCTGCAGAGAAGGAGATGGGTAGGAAAAGGCTATGGTTTTCCTGGACATCCATCAGACAGTGACCCAGCAAGAAAGTAATAGATAAATTGTCAAAACTAAGAGTAGCAGGAATTTTTGCAGATGATGAAATTGGTAAAATATTCCCTTTATTGCAGAAAAATTTGTATTGGATGTACAAGTAAGACTTCAACAAAACAGAACCAGTAGGAGACATAAATTAAGAGATTTATTACATGAAGCTGGCTTATGCAATTGTGGGGCCTGGCAAGGTAGATCTGAAATGTATAGGACAGGCTGTCAGGAAGGGCAGCCTAGAAGTCTCGGGCATGAGCTGAAGCTGCTTCCCCACAGGTGAAATTTCTTCTTCCTCAGGGAAGTCTCAGTTCTGCTCTTATAGCCTTTCAACTGATTGAATCAGGCTATTCTAGATTATCTAGTATAATCTTCCATACTTAAAGTCAACTGATTATAGACTTCAATCACATCTACAAAACTCCTTCACAGCAACACCTAGATTAATGTTTGATGGAAAAACTGGAGACAAAGCCTAGCCAAGCTGACACATAAAATAGACCACCGCAGTCCCTCTCTTGTCAACCCGACACTCATACACATCTCTTTATATGACACAATCTCCAAATCAAGACAAATACAAAGTCACACTTCCACCTACTACAATACAACTATCCTGTGTAAAACTGAAAATATGCTAACCCTTGCTCCAGAAGATGCAAAGTCCTTGGAGAATGTTTGCTCTTCTCCTTTGATATCCTATAACTTAAATACTGTGATTTAAAGTTGATCTATTAATATATATTATGTTAGGTGGTACAGGGATAAAGGGATAAAAAGTGACAACATATTTGTGATACATATAGATATATGTATATTTATATACCAAATATTGTGTGTGTAATTCATATTAGAAGAAATACTAATAACTATTAAACTCTTACAAATCTCACTTCATTTCTGCAACTGCTCATAGGGTCTTGACTAGTATTTGTGATTGCCTTCTTCAGCTACCCATGCCATATTCTTTTTGCTCTCAAAAAGCACCTCAGAGGTTCATAATTCTTTGCCAGGCAGGGTAACCCAAGCCTTCATTTCTGAAAGGTCTGAGCCTTTAGAAGTACTACCTGAACTAGGTTGTTAAAATTTTCCATTAACTATAATCACAGACATGGTAGTTCTAAGAGATACCCAAGAGAGCTCTTGTATCCCAGACATACTCTTCCTTACCTCCATTATATAGTAGCAACCAGTTTCCCCTTGGATCAGGATCAATCACCTATTGATTTAGAGACACAAGAGACCAACATGTCCAGGTTGCAGTCTCAAATCTCAGTTCAATGAAATCATTGTATCTCCTAGAGAAAACATCCCTTCTTTCGGAACTAAGACCTCTAGACCAGAAAAGACACAGGGATAGGAAGCAAAATTTTTACTAAGACTCACTAGGGGTAATAAGGAATGGAGCCATTCCCGTTTTAACCCCTTGATTCCTGGACATATGAATATTAGTAGTGGGAGAAACTGTACTATATATTTGATGCTGATTCAGAGCATAGACAGCGTCCTGGAGGACATTACTCCAGCCCTACAAAGTATTGACAGCTAGCTCATGCTGTAACTGCATCTTTAAAAGGTTTTTTCTAGGGATGCCTGAGTGGCTCAGTCCATTAGGTGTCTAGCCTTCGGCTCAGGTCATGATCCCGAGGTCCTGGGATCGAGTCTGGCATTGGACTCCTTGCTCATTGGGGAGCCTGCTTCTCTCTCTGCCTCCGCCTGCCAGCTTGTGCTCTCTCCCTCTATCTCTGACAAATAAATAAATAAAATCATAAAAAAACAAATTTAAAAAATAAAAGGTTTTTCTACTATACGATCTAACCAGCTACTTCAGTGATGGTGGAGAACATGGTAAGATCAGTGAATTTCATGAGGATGGGCCCTTTGCTATAGTTCATTTACTGTGAAGTGTATTTCATTTATTGATCAAAAGCAATGCTATGTGAAATAGCATGACAGTGTATAAGGTCCTTCTGTAAGTCCAGATAGTAACTACAGATAGTAGTTTTGACAGAGCAGTGCATTTAGGAAAGGCAAATCTGTATCTAGGGTTAGTGTCTCTTCCAGCGAGAATATAGTGCTGCCCTTTTCACGTTAAAAGTGTTCCAATGTAAGATCCATGATAGAGCGATAGTTGTCTGTTTTTTCCACTGCTATCTAATTTAGCATCTTGCATCTAGGACATAGGAGTTCAATAAATATTGAATGAGAAAATTTAAAAAGAAAACAGATCTAGAGAGAAAACAAAGCAGGAAACTCCATATGCATTTGTTCTAGTTAGTTTACTCTGAGATACTCATTTATGTTTAGTGAAAGGATTACCTCTTGGGGAAAGATTCAGACAGTCCTGCTTCTACAGCTTTTCTGAGACCATGTGGGTTCTTCACTATACCCTGGGACTTGGAGTAGATTGGTAGTACTAACCCAAGGCATGGTCACTAAGTGCACAGTCAGAGATGTGAAAATGGTCCTCCATGTTTCCTTTACAGGTGGAGGGTTCCCTTTGGACCAGCAGAACTCATTTACTGAGAAAATGGAGCAGAGGTGGAAGGCAGCAATCACACCTAGGGGATTTACTAAAATCTTCTCTCCTAGACTAGCATTTCCAGTGAGGGAACATGTCAGCTGGGGAGAGATTTCCCTTTAAATAAGTAGAAGGTCAAAGTCATTGTCATCACACAGGAAGGCAGAAGAGTCACCCTCAAAGCCGGGGCCCTGGAGGCAGCTGGGTGGCTCAGTCAGTTAAGCATCCACCTTTTGCTCAGGTCATGATCTCAGGGTCCTGGGATTGAGCCCCATGTCAGCCTCCCTGCCTGCTTCTCCAACTCCACCTGCTGCTCCCTGTTTGTGTGCTCTCTCTCTAGTGCTCCCTCTCAAATAAACAAATAAAATCTTAAAAAAAAAAACTGAGCCCTGGCTCACTGTGGCCCCAGGGAAAGTGAGGTCAGGCACTCTAAATCCTACCTTTGGATCTTCTTCTCATATCCTTTTTCTTGGATTTTTCTTTTATTCATCTTTTCCTTCAGAGCTCAGTAGGAGTGAAAGAATTTTTAAAGGTCTAAGCAGTGATCTCAGCCTGACAATTCTTTGGTGGGTAGAAAAATTCTTTCAAAGGGTGACTGGGTCGGAGAAGCAGTCTATCCTAACTCCTCACATGAGAAGAGACAAGCCACCTCTTGTTCCTATGTGAATCTTCTCTCAGTAGTGTTGGCCATTCAGGGACAAGGCCTCCCATTCCCAGAGGGGGTCTGCAAAGCCAGAAGAATGGGAGGGCCCTGAATCATTGATCTCACATACCTCCTCACAGCTGGTACCTTCCCTAATACTGGCAAAAGCCACTTTATTCACCAATTTCTATTTGTACTCCTTGGCTTCCTCAAACAAGCTACTACTTCTTATAGTAAAATCTACCAGCAGTGTCTCCAGTCCATCTGAGGTAAGTGTTTTTTCTCTGTTCAAGGGGATATTATGAAGTAGGTTTCTGTGAGTGGTTAGGAATTGGGAAGTATCCTAGTTAGAAAATGTGGCTTGTTAGGAACCAATACTTGTCCCTTTGAACATCTCAGTAATGTTAGTCTCAATAATGAACACCACGTTAATGTTGGTTTCATTCATTCATTCATTCATTCATTCAGTGAATAATCATTAAGGATATTCTATAATTCAGGCTCTGTTATATGTTGAACAAACACTGTGAATAAGACACAAACCCTATATTTAAGGATCAGTATAAGAATAAATACAATAGGATAGCTGCTCACTCTGCGAGAAGCAAGGCAAGTTTCTAGGAGGTAGTGGCAGCTAATGTTCTGGAGTACCAGGAAGCTATAAGGAAGAAAAAAGATCAAGGATATGAAGGATGGGATGAGAGGAAAGAAATGAAACATTCTAGGCAGAGGGACATGCAGGTGCAAAGGTCTAGAGGCAGGAGAAAACAGTTTCTTGGGGAATTCCGAATTGATCACTATGGAGGGAAGTGGGGTTTGGATAGGGATGGAGGAGGGAGGGGAGACAAGGAGTTATTGAAAGAAATGAGGAAGGACAGGTCAGCCTATCCAGATTATGAAGTTTTTTTTTTAAGACTGTATTTATTTATCTGAGATAGAGCAAGAGTTAGAGGGAGAGAGAACAAGCAGGGGGAGCAGCATCCAGAGGGAGAAGCAGGCTCTCCACTGAGTAGGGAGCCCAACATGGGCTCTATCCCAGGACTCTGGGATCATGACCTGAGCTGAAGGCAGGCACTTAACCAACTGAACCACCCAGGCATCCCCAGATTATAAACTATGTTGCATAATATGCCAAGAAGATTGGAGTGGATCTTGAGGGCAGTCATTAAAGTATGTTAAGTAACAGAGTAACATAAGAGTTGTAATATTAAGATCTGTAACGGTAAAAATAGATTTCAGGAGATAAAACTGAATCCAGGGAGAAGCCTAGTAAGTTAGGTGACCGTGGGGTCATGACTTTCTCTCAATTCTCTTTATCAACTATATATTTATTTATTTATTTATTTATTTATTTATTTATTTATTTATTTATTTTTTTAAGATTTTATTTATTCATTTTGACAGAGAGAGAGATTACAAGTAGGCAGAGAGGCAGGCAGAGAGAGAGGAGAGAGGAGGAAGCAGGCTCCCTGCTGAGCAGAGAGCCCGATGCGGGCCTCGATCCCAGGACCCTGGGATCATGACCTGAGCCGAAGGCAGCAGCTTTAACCCACTGAGCCACCCAGGCGCCCTATCAACTATATATTTAAATTTAAAATCCACCCTCAGGGTTACCCTAGGGACTTAGATCATGCCTTCTTTTCATTCCCTAGTTGTCATTATTTTGGATGATTTTAGTGTCCATGAGAATGACTCATTTTAGTTCCATATATTTAAAACTCAAATAACTTACATGTTTAGATCATTTAAGCCACCCATTCCAGTGGGTGAAATATTTCTGCACTTTTTCTTTCCTGCCCTGTGGATTCAGATGTCCTACAAAGTCTCTATCCTTTACTTACACCTCCTCCACATTGTATTGTGAATATCTGTTTGTTAAGGATATGTCTTTCCTTTTTAGACTGTGAAATTCTTAAGGATACTGACCAAAAAGTTTTGCTCGTCAAAGTACTAGATTACTACTAGGCACCAAATATATATTTCACTAGACAAATATTTAAATGCTTTTTGAACATTGACTGAGTGGCAAGTTTTAATGTTGTATTAATATTGTCAGGCTTGGATATCATTTCACATATGTTGTATGGGATTGTTTCCTGAGAACCCCAAGTCTCCCTGGTGTTTGCTAACTCCTGAAAGATAGACTGCTTCTCCGACTCAAATTCTGCTCAAATTAGCCCTCTCAAAATAGGGGAATGTCAAAATTAAATAATGTGTTATATACCTACCCTAAATTGTTGGTTTAAAAGCACTTGGAATATTAAGGTGAACTTTTGCAGGTCCAATGTTATGCATACCTAATATTAATTAGAAATCCTATTATAAAGAAAGAATTGAAATGAACCAGGTAGACACCAGACATGTAGGGAAATTTTTAAATCTATCATTATGCTTAAAGAAGAAATTTGACACCAGGAGGGCTGAATAGCTTAACGTTATATATTAACATATTATAAATATTACATATTTTGTTTCTTGTAAGTATGCTTGGAATATTCTATTCATGATCTAAAATATTTGGCTTGCTTAGAATCAACTTAAGTCCTTTGTGAGTAAGAATAAGATTATTTTTAAAAAATGGGTTTCCCCTACTTATATACAAAATAAATGTAACTTAGAGGCTTTTGTCTTGAGGCAAAGTAATATGATGTGGCTTAAAATTCTTTATAAGATGGGCTGAATAACATGGCAGTTAAAAAGTGTTCTCTGGCACCAGATTGCCTGGGTTCAAATTCTGACTCTGTCATTTAGTAACTGTATAATCCTAGAAAGCCAGATAATATTTCTGTGCCTGTTTCCTTATCAGTAAAGTAGATTTCATAATTCATCTACTTCATAGGATTGAATGAAGAAAGCTCTCAGAATAAATCTGGCATATAATGAGAGTTTAATATATTTTGTCTACTATTCTGACATTAATTCTTTGGAGCCTGGCCATAACCTATGATACATAAGGTACAGCACTCCAAGAATAGCCTCAGACACCTCTCCAATTACCCCTTTTCTTTTGGGATTCACCATGCTGATATGGATGTGACAACAATGGGACAGAACTGGCAGAGATAGTTTAAAATTAGAGTTAAAATGACTTTTTTTTTGAAAATTTGACTTTGAAGTAGCTTTGTGTAAGTATATTACCTGCCTACTGCATGTGAGTCAATAAAGTGTCTTAAGTCTCTTCAGGACAAATGGAGCTGGCATCAGTAGCAATAAGAGCAAAGTCTCTCAAGGCTATAAAAAAATAAATAAAAAATAATCAAGGACTAGGAATGTTGAATAAGGATCTGAAATGTGTTGAGTTGGATAACATAAGTAAGCTGACAAGGTAAATGTGAGACAATACAGAATATTTTAATATTGTCATTGTGATACATAAATCACTTTTAATTCTAGTATAGATGCTAAAACTATGCATTTTGAAAGAGTAAACAGTCCCTGAATTCCAAGATTTCCCACTAAGTCAATGCCTCTTTTTCTTCCATCCATGTCATTCATCTATACACACTGAGCAAATAGACTTCATTCTCATGGCAGTTTCTGGTTCCTTAAGCACTCTTAATTATTCTATTTATCACCTCCCAAACTGGCTTTTCTTGACTTTCTTCTGTTGCACATATCTAGCCAATCACCAATTATTGTTGTTTCTGCTTCCAACATGTATCTTGAATCTATCATACCTGTGCTATTTCCCTGATTCACCTCACCTGTATGACTTCAGTCGCTTCTGCACGTATCTTTTTTTTTCATTGTTGTTCCAAGTTTTTATTTAAATTCTAGTTAGTTAACATATACTGTTATATTGTTTCAGGAGTAAAATGTAGTGATTCATCACTTATACATAACTTACTCCTCCCCATCTTCTATTACTCCTTCATACAACTGTAAGAGTTATCTTTCAAAAATATAAATTGCCTAGTGTCACATCTGTGTGCATGTGTGTGTGTGTGTGTGTGTGTGTGTGTGTGTGCAGAGCTTTGCACTGCAGTCCATGTCCCCTTAAAGGCCAAGCATGATATGGAACACATGTATATCTCCAAATTAATCTCAGTTAGACCCACCTCATCAGTCTTTATTTAGCTCCTCAGAAATTATAAGCTTCTTTCTTTTTCAGAGACTCTAGATACAGTGTATCCTCTGCTCATGTACCTCTTCACTACTCTTCATTTGAATACTTTATGCTCATCTTTAAAAACTGAGACTGAAACTGTCTCAGAGAGGTATTTCCTTAATTACCAATCTACATGAGAACCACTATTTATTATTTACTTTTATGATAGTTTTCACATTTGTAATTACACCTATCTTTAAATGCTGTTCACAAGAATATAAATTGGGGAGAGTATGTGCTATGGTGAGTGCTATGAAAGGTGTAAGCCTGATGATTCACAGACCTGTACCCTTGGGGAGAATAATAAATAAATAAATAATTTTTTAAAAAAAGAATTTAACTGAAGATAAGTGTACTCCTCAAGGTAAGTGTACACTCATTTTGAAGAGCACTGAGTAATATGTAGAATTGCTGAATCACTATATTGTACACATGAAAGTAATTTAACACTGTATGCTAACTATACTGAAATTAAAAATTTTAAAAACAAATTAAAAATCAGAGATGATAAAAAAAATGTGGTCAGGTGTTCTATATGTTATGTACTCCCTTCTATTACAATGCCTGACATACAAGAGGCATGGGAGGAATTTCTCTCCCAAAATTTGCCTCTATGTCAAGGGACTGGTAATGAAAGATACCTACTCTTTACTCTCTCCTCATTTCTTCTCAAGGGAAGGAGGAACATAAGCAAATTGGAGAATGAACTGGGATAAATTTCTCTTCTTTTGGAAGATACAATGGCTAGTAATTGATCTATCTGTTCCCTCTTCCCCCTTTCCTTCTTTGTGGGAATACCAGTTTATTCCTATATTGTCGGTAATTGTGTATTTGGGGTTTAGTATTAGTAAGCCCATTGCCCACTAACATGTAAGCTTTACTCTTGAATTTCTGCTTTATGAAAAATTGAGGTGAAACTTTGGCCTCCACAAATATCTTCTTTCTCACTTGGTTCAAAACATGGGTGGGATAGAGGGGGATATGTATTAGGCCCTTTCAAAGACCCTGCATCTCCTGAAAAGAAGGCTAGACAGTATGTGTTCAGATTTATCTTTTAATCTTTCCCATTAAGTTGGCCCACATTTCTCAGAAAAAGTAAATGGAACGAAAAGCAGAGATAAGCCCAGAATTATTATACAATGAGACTCCCCCAACATTGAAGAAAACATCAGAAGTGGGGAAGAAATGTGCTCTTGAGGAGGAGCAAGATGGCGGAGGAGTAGGAGAACGATTATCATCAGGTCACAGAAATTCACCCAGATAGTTATCAAACCATTCTGAACACCTACAAATTCTACAGGAGATCGAAGAGAAGAAGAGTAGCAATTCTAGTAACAGAAAATCAACCACTTTCTGGAAGGTAGGACATGCGGAGAAATGAATCTGAAGTGACAGGAAGATAGACCCTGGCAGGGAGGGGCTGGCTCCCGACAAGTGAGAGAGCAGCAGAGCATGGAATTGGAACTCTTAGAAGTCTGCTCCACCGAGGGTCGTCGCCCCAGAGGCTAAGTGGGGGGTGAAGCCCTTGCGGGGACAGTGTAGTCTCAGGAACCACGGGGACACAAAAAAACCAGGGGTGTCTGAGTGCAACAAAGCTCCCAGGTATCAGAGGTGAGAAGCCGATGGGAGATACAGAGCCAAGCTGAGAAGGTGTCTCTCAGCTCGGTGTTACCCTGGGCTATGATCCAAAGCACAGTCGGGCCACTGCTCTTTGAGTGGGGATCCCATGGGTGGCAGACCTGGAGAGACCCTCTCCTTCCTCCTCCAGGAGTAGCACAGAAGAGTGGCTGCAGGAATCTGCCGGGTTTGGAGATTCTAAACGGGGCCATGCGCCAGAGATAGAGATGCTCGGTCACAGGCCGGGTGAGCTCTGAGAGTGGCCAAAGACCAGGAGATGGGAGGAACGGACTGCTTTTCTCTGAGGCTCACTGAGGACTGAGGCCCCAAGCTCCTGGTTCCTCCACGTTGGAGACTGGGAGGCCATCATTTTCAGTCCTGTCCTCCAAAGCTGTACGGAAAGCGTTCAGGGAACAAAAGATCCTGAGAGTGAACCAGAGATGATTATTTAGCATGGACCTTGGCAAGGGCGGTGCAATTCTGCCTTGGGCAGAGACCCTTGAGAATCACAGCAACAGGCCCCTCCCCCAGAAGACCAGCAACAACATCCAGCCAAGGCCAAGTTCACAGATCGCTGAGAATTGTGGAACTCCAGAGCTAGGGGAAAGCAATGCAGAGAATTCATGGCTTTTTCCTCATGGTCCTTTAGTTGTTCAAAGTTAAATTCTTTGAATTTTATTTTTTTGCTCACTCTTTTCTACTAAATTTTTTCCTTTTTCCCATTTTAACGTTTTTTAACTATTTTATCTTATCAACACTTTTTAATCTTTTTAAATTTCATTGTTATAGAATATTTCATCCCTTCATTGTATTTAACCTTATTTTGTGTATACATATAGGGTCTGTTCAATTCACCAGTCTAATAGATAGAGGTATAGAAAGAGATAGATAGAGATAGAGACAGAGTCAGATACAGGGATAGATACAGAAACAGAAATAGGTAATATAGATATAGATATAGGGTTTTGTTTTATTTTATATTATTTTTTTGTTTTTGTTTATTTGATTATGTTCTTTGCTTTGGTTTTTGGTTTTTTCCCCTCTTTCTTCTCCATCTCCCCCCCCCCAGTTTCAAGTCTCTTCTGATTAGGTTAGTGTATATTTCTCTGGGGTCATTGCTACCCTTTGGTATTTTGCTCTCTCATCCATCTAATCTTATCTGAATAAAATGACAAAGCAGAAAAAATCACCACAAAAAAAAAAAAAAAGAACAAGAGGTGGTAACGATAGCTAGGGACCTAATCAATGCGGACATTAGTAATATGACAGAACTAGAGTTCGGAATGCTGATTATTAAGGTGCTGACTGGGCTCGAAGAAAGCATGGGAGAGAATAGAGAATCCATCTCTAGAGAAATAAAAACACTTTATGGAGAAAAAAAAGAACTAAAATCTAACCAAGCTGAAATCAAAAAAGCTATTAATGAGGTACAATGAAAAATGGAGACTCTTACTGCTAGGTTAAAAGAGGCAAAAGACAGAATTAGTGATTTAGAAGACAAAATGACAGAGAATAAAGAAGCAGAGGAAAAGAGAGACAAACAACTACTGAACCATGAGGAGAGAATTCGAGAGATAAGTGATAACATAAGACGAAACAATATTAGAATAATTGGGATCCCAAAAGAAGAAGAAGAGAAAGAGGGGGGCAGAAGATATACTGGAACAAATTATAGTACAGAATTTCTCTAATTTGACAAAGGGAACAAGCATCAAAATCCAGGAGGCACAGAGAACCCCCATCAAAATCAATAAAAATAGGTCCACACCCCATCATCTAACAGTAAAACTTACAAGTCTTAGTCACAAAGAGAAAATTCTGAAGGCAGCTTGGAACAAGAACTCTATAACATGCAATGGTAGAAATATTAGGCTGACAGAAGACCTATCCACAGAGACCTGGCAGGCCAGAAAAAACAGGCATGATATGTTCAGAGAAATAAACGATAAAATTATGCAGCCAAGAATACTATATCCAGCTAGGCCGTCAATGAAAAGAGAAGGAGAGATAAAAAGCTTACAGGACAAACAAAAACTAATGGAATTTGCAAACACTAACCCAGCCCTATAGGAAATATTGAAAGGGGTCCTCTAAGCAAAGAGAGCCTAAAAGAAACATAGACTATGAAGGAAGAGACACAATATACAGTAACAGTCACCTTACAGGCAATACAATGGCTCTAAATTCATATCTCTCAATAGTTAACCTGAATGTAAGTGGTCTAAATGCCCCAACTAAAAGACACAGGGTATCAGAATGGATAAAAAAAACAAGACCCATCAATATGCTGTCTACAAGAAACTCATCTTACAGGCAAAGACACCTCCAGATTTAAAGCGAGGGGGTGGAAAACAATTTACCATTCCAATAGACAGCAAAAGAAAGCTGGAATGGCAATCCTTATATCAGATAAATTAGATTCTAAGCCAAAGAATATCATAAGAGATGAGATAGGACACTATATCATACTTAAAGGATCTGTCCAATAAGAAGATCTAACAATTATAAATATCTATGCCGCTAACAAGGGAACAGCCAAATCTATAAACCAATTAATAACAAAATCAAGAAACACATTGACAATAATGCAATAACAGTGGGGGGCTTTAACACCCCCCTTAGTGAAATAGACAGATTATTGAAGCAAAAGATCAACAAGGAAATAAAGGCTTTAAATGACACACTGGACAGTTGGACATCACAGATATATTCAGAACATTCCATCCCAAAACAACAGAATACACATTCTTCTCTAGTGCACATGAAACATTCTCCAGAATAGACCATATTCTGGGTGACAAACCAGGTCTCACCAGGAACCAAAAGACTGGGATCATTCCCTGCACCCATAATGCTCTTAAACTAGAACTCAACGGCAAGAGGAAAGTTGAAAAGAACCAAATACATGGAGGCTAAAGAACATCCAACTCAAGAGTGAATGGGTCAACCAGGAAATTAAAGAAGAATTTTAAAAATTCATGGCAACAAATGAAAATGAAAACACAACTGTTCAAAATGTTTGGGACACAGCAAAAGCAGTCCTGAGAGGAAAATATATAGCAATACAAGCTTTTCTCGAGAAACAAGAAAGATCTCAAGTACACAACCTAACCCTACACTGAAAGGAGCTGGAGATAGAACAGCAAAGAAAACCTACACCCAAAAGGAGAAGAGAAATAATCAGAGTTCAGAAATCAATGAAATAGAAACCAAAAGAACAGTAGAACAAATCAATGAAAGTAGGAGCTGGTTCTTTGAAAGAATTAATAAGATTGATAAATCCCTGGCCAGACTCATGCAAAAGAAAAGAGAAAGGACTCAAATTAATAAAATCGTGAATGAAAGCGGAGAGATCACAACAAATACCAAAGAAATACAAACAATTATAGGAACATATCATGAGCAACTCTACACCAGCAAATTTGACAATCTGGAAAAATGGATGCATTCTTAGAGAAATATAAACTACCAAAACAGAATCAGAAAGAAATTGAAAACCTGAAGAGACCCACAACCAGTAAGGACATTGAAGCAGTCATCAAAAATCTCCCAAGAAGACTGAAGCCTGCATCGGGCTCTCTGCTCAGCGGAGAGCCTACTTCCTCCTCTCTCTCTGCCTGCTTGTGATCAATCTCTCTCTGTGTCGAATAAATAAAAATAAAAAAACTAAAAAAAAAAATCTCCCAAGAAACAAGAGCCCAGGGCCAGATGGTTTCCCAGGGGAATTCTACCAAACATTTAAAGAAGAATTAATACCTATTGTCCTGAAACTGTTCCAAAAATAGAATTGGAAGGAAAACTTCCAAACTCCTTTTATGAGGCCAGCATTCCCTTGATCCCCAAACCAGGCAAAGACCCCATCAAGAAGGAGAATTACAGACCAATATCTTTGATGAACACGGATGCAAAAATCCTCAACAAAATACTAGCCAATAGGATCCAACAGCACATTAAAAGGATTACTCACCACGACCAAGTGGGATTTATTCCTGGGATGCAAGGTTGGTTTAACATTCACAAATCAATCAATGTGATACAAGACATTAATAAAAGAAAGAACAAGAACCATATGATCCTCTCAATAGATGCTGAAAAAGCATTTGACAAAGTACAGCACCCTTTCTTAATCAAAACTCTTCATAGTGTAGGCCTAGAGGGTACATACCTCAATATCATCAAAGCCATCTACGAAAAACCCACAGCGAATATCATTCTCAATGGAGAAAAACTGAGAGCTTTTCCTCTAAAGTCAGGAACACGGCAGGGCTGTCCACTATCACCACTGCTATTCAACATAGTACTAGAAGTCCTAGCCTCAGCAATCAGACAACAAAAAGAAATAAAAGGCATCCAAATCTGCAATGAATAAGTCACACTCTCACTCTTTGCAGATGATATGATACTTTATAAGGAAAACCCAAATGATTCCACTCCAAAACTGCTAGATCTCCTACACAAATTCAGTCAAGTGTCAGGATATAAAATCAATGCACAGAAATCAGTTACATTTCTATACACCAACAACAAAACAGAAAAAAAACAGAAATTAAGGAGTCAATCCCATTTACAATTGCACCCAAAACCATAAGATACCTAGGAATAAATCTAGCCAAAGTGGCAAAGAATCTGTACTCATAAAACTATAGAGTACTCATGAAAGAAATTGAGAAAGACATAAAAAAATGGGAAAACATTCCATGCTCATGGAATTAGAAGAACAAATATTGTGAAAATGTCTATGCTACCTAGAGCAATCTACACATTTAATGCAATCCCCATCAAAATATCATCAACTTTTTTCAAGGAAATGGAACAAATAATCCTAAAGTTTATATGGAACCAGAAAAGACCTCAAATAGCCAAAGGAATGTTGAAAAAGAAAACCAAAGTTGGCTGCATCACAATTCCAGACTTCAAACACTATTACAAAGCTGTAATCATCAAGACAGTATGGTACTGGCACAAAAACAGACACATAGATCAGTGGAACAGAATAGAGAGCTCAAAAATGGACCCTCAACTCTATCGTCAACTCATCTTCAACAAAGCAGGAAAGAATGTCCAGTGGAAAAAAGACAGTCTCTTCAACAAACGGTGCTGGGAAAATTGGACAGCCACATGCAGAAAAATGAAACTGGACCATTTCCTTACACCACACACAAAAATGGACTAAAAATGGTTGAAAGACCTCAGTGTAAGTCAGGAATCCATAAAAATCCTTGAGGAGGAGGAGGAGCGGCAAGATGGCAGAGGAGTAGGAGACCGATTACCATCAGGTCCGAGCTCCCAGGTCTCAGATAGAAGCCGGCGGGAGAGATAGAGCTGAGCTGAGGTGTCTCTCAGCTCGGGGTTACCTTGGGCTGTGATCTAAAGCACAGCCGACCACTGATCTGTGAGCGGGGACCCCATGGGCGGCAGACCCGGAGAAACTCATCTTCCTCCTCCGGGAGGAGCACTGCGGGAGCGGCTGCAGGAATCTGCCGGGTTTGGAGATTCTAAACGGGGCCGCACCAGAGACAGAGATACTCGGTCACAGGCCGGGTGAGCTCGGAGCGCGGCCGGAGACCAGGAGACAGGAGGGACTGTTTTTCTCTGAGGTGCACTGAGGACTGAGGGCCCAGGCTCTCGGCTCCTCCGGGTCGGAGACTGGGAGCCGCCATTTTCACTCCCATCCTCCAACGAGGTACGGAAAGCGTTCAGGGAACAAAAGCTCCTGAGAGCGAACCCGAGCTGATTACTTAGCCTGGCCCCTGGCAAGGACAGTGGGAATCCGCCTCGGGCAGAGACACTTGAGAATCACAGCAACAGGCCCCTCCCCCAGAAGACCAAGGGGGAAAAAAAAAAAGAAACAAACAATCCAGTCAAAGTCAAGTTCAAGAATACTAAGCATTGTGGAACCCCAGAACTAAGGAAAAGCAACGGATTCAATTCATGGCTTTTTCCCCATGATTCTTCAGTCGTTCAAAGTTAAATTCATTGAATTTTTTTTCTTTGAATTTTTTTCTTACTTTTCTCTTTTAAAATTTTTCCCTTTTCCTATTTTAACGTTCTTAACTCTTATATCGTAACAAAACTTTTTATTCTTTTTTTAAAATTTTCATTGTTATAATCATATTTTATCCCTTCATTGTTTTTAACCTTATTTTTTTGGATACTTATAGGGTCTCTTCAATTCACCAATCTAAAAGATAGAGATAGAGATAGAGAGAGAGAGATAGAGTCATAGACAGACATAGATATAGAAACAGAAATAGATAATATAGATATAGGAATTTGTTTTATTCATTTTTGTTTCTTTTGTTTTTGTATGATTTTGTGTTTTGGGGTATTTTTGGTTTGTTTTCGGTTTTGGTTTTTTTTCCCTCTTACTTTTCGCCCCAGTTCCAGGTCTCTTCTGAGTAGGTTAGTGTATATTCCTCTGGGGTCATCGCTACCCCTTAGTATTTAGTTCTCTCATCCATCTATTCCTATCTGCATAAAATGACAAGGCGGAAAAAATCAACACAAAAAAAAGAACAAGAGCCAGTAATGACGGCTAGGGACCTAATCAATGCGGACATTAGTAATATGACAGAACCAGAGTTCAGAATGACGATTCTTAAGGTGCTGGCTGGGCTTGAAAAAAAAATGGAAGAAAATAGAGAAGCTGTCTCTAAAGAAATAAAAGACCTTTCTGGAGAAATAAAAGAACTAAAATCTAACCAAGCTGAAATCAAAAAAGCTATTAATGAGGTGCAATTGAAAATGGAGGCTCTTACTGCTAGGATAAATGAAGCAGAAGATAGAATTAGTGATTTAGAAGACAAAATGTCAGAGAAAAAAGAAGAGGATGAAAAGAGAGACAAACAACTACTGGACCATGAGGAGAGAATTCGAGAGATAAGTGATGCCATAAGACGAAACAATATTAGAATAATTGGGATCCCAGAAGAGGACGAGATTGAGAGAGGGCCAGAAGGTATATTGGAGCAGATCTTAATACAGAATTTCCCTAATCTGGCAAAGGGAACAAGCATCAAAATCCAGGAGGCACAGAGAAGCCCCCCCAAAATTAATAAAAATAGGTCCACACCCCGTCATCTAATAGTAAAACTTACAAGTCTTAGTGACAAAGAGAAAATCCTGAAAGCAGCTCGGGACAAGAGGTCTATAACATACAATGGTAGAAATATTAGATTGTCAGCAGACCTATCCACAGAGACCTGGCAGGCCAGAAAGAGCTGGCATGATGTATTCAGAGCACTAAATGAGAAAAATATGCAGCCAAAAATACTATATCCAGCTAGGCTCTCACTGAAAATAGAAGGAGAGATAAAAATCTTCCAGGACAAACAAAAACTCAAGGAATTTGCAAACACCGGCCAGCGCTACAGAAAATATTGAAAGGAGTCCTCTAAGCAAAGAGAACCTAAAAGAAACATAGACCAGAAAGGAAGAAACACAATATACAGTAACAGTCACCTTACAGGCAATACAATGGCTCTAAATGTATATCTCTCAATAGTTACTCTGAATGTAAATGGACTAAATGCCCCAACTAAAAGACACAGGGTATCAGAATGGATAAAAAAACAAGACCCATCGATATGCTGTCTACAAGAAACTCATCTTACACGCAAAGACACCTCCAGATTTAAAGTGAGGGGATGGAAAACAATTTACCATGCCAATGGACAGCAAAAGAAAGCTGGAGTGGCAATCCTTATGTAAGATAAACTAGATTTTAAGGCAAAGAATATCGTAAGAGATGAGGAAGGACACTATATCATACTAAAAGGATCTGTCCAACAAGAAGATCTAACAATCATAAATATCTATGCCCCTAACATGGGAGCAGCCAATTATATAAACCAATTAATAACAAAATCAAAGAAACACATTGACAAGAATACAATATTAGTAGGGGACTTGAACACCCCCCTTACTGAAATGGACAGATCATCAAAGCAAAAGATCAACAAGGAAATAAAGGCTTTAAATGACACCCTGGACCAGTTGGACATCACAGATATATTCAGAACATTCCATCCCAAAACAACAGAATACACATTCTTCTCCAGTGCACATGGAACATTCTCCAGAATAGACCATATTCTGGGTCACAAATCAGGTCTCAACAGGTACCAAAAGATTGGGATCATTCCCTGCATATTTTCAGACCATAATGCTCTGAAACTAGAACTCAACCACAAAAGGAAAGTTGGAAAGACCTCAAATACATGGAGGCTGAAGAACACCCTACTCAAGAATGAATGGGTCAACCAGGAAATTAAAGAAGAATTTAAAAAATTCATGGAAACAAATGAAAATGAAAACACAACTGTTCAAAATCTTTGGGACACAGCAAAACCAGTCCTGAGAGGAAAATATATAGCAATAAAAGCCTTTCTCAAGAAACAAGAAAGGTCTCAAGTACACAACCTAACTCTACACCTACAAAAGCTAGAGAAAGAACAGCAAAGAAAGGCTACACCCAGCAGGAGAAGAGAAATCATAAAGATCAGAGCAGAAATCAATGAAATAGAAACCAAAAGAACAGTGGAACAAATCAATGAAACTAGGAGCTGGTTCTTTGAAAGAATTAATAAGATTGATAAACCCCTGGCCAGACTTATCCAAAAGAAAAGAGAAAGGACTCAAATTAATAAAATCATGAATGAAAGAGGAGAGATCACAACCAACACCAAAGAAATANATTAGAGCTGGGTCTTTGAAAGAATTAATAAGATTGATAAACCCCTGGCCAGACTTATCCAAAAGAAAAGAGAAAGGACTCAAATTAATAAAATCATGAATGAAAGAGGAGAGATCACAACCAACACCAAAGAAATACAAACAATTCTAAGAACATATTATGAGCAACTCTACACCAGCAAATTTGACAATCTGGAAGAAATGGATGCATTCTTAGAGAAATATAAACTACCAAAACTGAACCAGGAAGAAACTGAAGACCTGAATAGACCCATCACCAGTAAGGAGATTGAAGCAGTCATCAACAATCTCCCAAAGAACAAGAGCCCAGGGCCAGATGGCTTCCCAGGGGAATTGTACCAAACATTTAAAGAAGAACTAATACCTATTCCTCTGAAACTGTTCCAAAAAATAGAATTGGAAGGAAAACTTCCAAACTCCTTTTATGAGGCCAGCATTACCTTGATCCCCAAACCAGGCAAAGACCCCATCAAGAAGGAGAATTACAGACCAATATCTTTGATGAATACGGATGCAAAAATCCTCAACAAAATACTAGCCAATAGGATCCAGCAGCACATAAAAAGGATTATTCACCACGACCAAGTGGGATTTATTCCTGGGATGCAAGGTTGGTTTAACATTCGCAAATCAATCAATGTGATACAAGACATTAATAAAAGAAAGAACAAGAACCATATGATCCTCTCAATAGATGCTGAAAAAGCATTTGACAAAGTACAGCACCCTTTCTTAATCAAAACTCTTCATAGTGAAGGCCTAGAGGTTACATACCTCAATATCATCAAAGCCATCTACGAAAAACCCACAGCGAATATCATTCTCAATGGAGAAAAACTCAGAGCTTTTCCCCTAAAGTCAGGAACACGGCAAGGCTGTCCACTATCACCACTGCTATTCAACATAGTACTAGAAGTCCTAGCCTCAGCAATCAGACAACAAAAAGAAATAAAAGGCATCCAAATCGGCAAGGAAGAGGTCAAACTCTCACTCTTTGCAGATGATATGATACTTTATGTGGAAAACCCAAAGGACTCCACTCCAAAACTGCTAGCACTCATACAGGAATTCAGTCAAGTGTCAGGATATAAAATCAATGCACAGAAATCAGTTGCATTTCTATATACCAACAACAAAACAGAAGAAAGAGAAATTAAAGAGTCAATCCCATTTACAATTGCACCCAAAACCATAAGATACCTAGGAATAAACCTAACCAAAGAGGCAAAGAATCTGTATTCAGAAAACTATAAAGTACTCATGAAAGAAATTGAGGAAGACACAAAGAAGTGGAAAAACATTCCATGCTCATGGATGGGTAGAATAAATATTGTGAAAATGTCTATGCTACCTAGAGCAATCTACACATTTAATGCAATCCCCATCAAAATACCAGCAATTTATTTCAAAGAAATGGAACAAATAATCCTCAAATTTATATGGAACCAGAAAAGACCCCGAATAGCCAAAGGAATGTTGAAAAAAAAAAGCAAAGTTGGCGGCATCACAATTCCAGATTTCAAGCTCTATTACAAAGCCGTCATCATCAAGACAGTATGGTACTGGCACAAAAACAGACACATAGACCAGTGGAACAGAATAGAGAACCCAAAAATGGACCCTCAACTCTATGGTCAACTAATCTTCGACAAAGCAGGAAAGAATGTCCAGTGGGAAAAAGACAGTCTCTTCAACAAATGGTGTTGGGAAAACTGGTCAGCCACATGCAGAAAAATGAAACTGGATCATTTCCTTACACCACACACAAGAATAGACGCAAAATGGATAAAAGACTTCAATGTGAGAAAGGAATCCATCAAAATCCTCGAAGAGAACACAGGCAGCAACCTCTTCGACCTCAACCGCAGCAACTTCTTCCTAGGAACCTCACCAAAGGCAAGGGAAGCAAGGGCAAAAATGAACTATTGGGACTTCATCAAGATTAAAAGCTTTTGCACAGCAAAGGAAACAGTCAACAAAACCAAAAGACAACTGACAGAATGGGAGAAGATATTTGCAAATGACATATCAGATAAAGGGCTAGTATCCAAAATCTATAAAGAGCTTCTCAAACTCAACACCCATAAAACAAATAACCCAGTCAAGAAATGGGCAGAAGACATGAACAGACATTTCTCCAAAGAAGACATCCAAATGGCCAACAGACACATGAGAAAGTGCTCAACATCACTCGGCATCAGAGAAATACAAATTAAAACCACAGCGAGATACCACCTTACACCAGTCAGAATGGCTAAAATCAACAAGTCAGGAAATGACAGATGTTGGCGAGGTTGCGGAGAAAGGGGAACCCTCCTACACTGTTGGTGGGAATGCAAACTGGTGCAGCCACTCTGGAAAACAGTATGGAGATTCCTCAAAAAGTTGAAAATGGAGCTACCCTACGACCCAGCAATCGCACTACTGGGTATTTATCCTAAAGACACAAAGGTAGTGATTCTCAGGGGCATGTGCACCCGAATATTTATAGTAGCAATGTCCACAATAGCCAAACTATGGAAAGAACCTAGATGTCCATCAACAGATGAATGGATAAAGAAGA
>LNAC01000707.1:48407-65711 GCA_002007465.1 Ailurus styani
TAATCTCAGAAAACAAACGGAGGGTTACTGGGGGGTGGGAGGGTAGGGATAGGGTGGATGGGTTATGGACATTGGGGAGGGTTTGTGCTTTGGTGAATGCTGTGAAAGATGTAATCCTGATGATTCACAGACCTGTACCCCTTGGGCAAAGAATAAAAATAAAATTAAAAAAAAATCCTTGAGGAGAACACAGGCAGCAACCTCTTTAACCTCAACTGCACCAACTTCTTCCTAGGAACATCACCAAAGGCAAGGGAAGCAAGGGCAAAAATGAACTATTGGGACTTCATCAAGATCAAAAGCTTTTGCACAGCAAGGGAAACAGCCAACAAAACCCAAAGACAACTGACAGAATGGGAGAAGTAATTTGCAAATGACATATCAGATAAAGGGTTAGTATCCAAAATCTATAAAGAACTTATCAAACTCAACATTCAAAGAACAAATAATCCAATCAAGAAATGGGCAGAAGACATGAACAGACACTTCTTCCTCTTTTTTTTTTTTTTTTTGCCCCAGGGTACAGGTCTGTGAATCATCAGGCTTACACCTTTCACAGCACTCACCATAGCACAAACCCTCCCCAGTGTCCATAACCCAACCACCCTATCCCAACCCTCCCACTCCCCAGTAACCCTCAGTTTGTTCATGAGATTAAGTGTCTCTTATGGTTTGTCATCTTCACGATCCCATCTTGTTTCATTTTTTTCCTCCTTACCCCCCAGGACCCCCCACCCTGCCCCTCAAATTCTTCATATCAGAGAGATCATATGATAATTATCTTTCTCTGATTGACTTACTTCACTTAGCATAATACCCTCTAATTCCATCCACATCGATGAACAGACACTTCTTAAAAGAAGATATCCAAATGTCCAAAAGACATATGAAAAAGTGCTCAACATCACTTGACATCAGGGAAATACAAATGCAAACCACAGTGAGATGCCACCTCAAACCAGTCAGTATGGCTGGAATTAACAACTCAGGAAATGACAGATGTTGCCCAGGATGCGGAGAAAGGGGAACCTTCCTATGCTGTTGGTGGGAATGCAAGCTGGTGTAGCCACTCTGGAAAACAGTATGGAGGTTCCTCAAAAAGTTAAAAATAGAGCTACCCTACGACCCAGTAATTGCACTACTGGGTATCTACCCTAAAGATACAAATGTGATCTGAAAGGGTACATGCACCTGAATGTTTATAGCAGCAATGTCCACAAAGAACCTATATGTCTATCAACAGGTGAATGGATAAATTGGTGTTATATATATACAATGGAATACTATGCAGCCATAAAAAACCAAACTCTTGCCATTTGCAACAACATGGATGTAACTGGAGGGTATTATGCTAAGTTAAATAAGTCAACCAGAGAGAATAATAACTTAACCTGGAGAACTATCATATGATCTCTCTGATATGATGAATTTAAGAGGCAGGGTAAGGGGTGGTGGGGTGAAGGGAGGGAAAAATGAAGCAAGATGGGACCGGGGAGGGAGACAAACCATAAGAGACTCTTAATCTTAGGAAACAAACTGAGGGTTGCTGGAGAGCAGAGTGGTGGGAGGGATAGGGTGGCAGGCTGGTGGACATTGGGGAGGGCAAAATGGGTAATTTCAAGAGATAAGCCAAAAAAGCAGGCTCTTAAATTTTATAAAGAACAAACTGATGGTTACCAGAGAGGAGGTTACTGTGGGGGGGATGGGTGAAATAGATGAAGGGGATTAAGAGTACACTTATCATGATGAGCACCGAGTAATGTAAGGAATTGCTGGATCATGACATTATTCACCTGAAGCCAATATAACATTGTATGTTAATTATACTGGAATTAAAATAATAAATAAGTAAGTAAATAAATGAAATTGAGTAATTTCTTCAAATAATTAAGTGTCATTTACTTCATCAGATGTAACTATTCATCCTAGTTTGTTGGAAAATATAAATTTCTCTCCATCCATAGAAATATCTATCAAAAAACAAAGTAGAATTTAACAGACTTGGCCATATCAAATCCAAGGTCCCACCTCTCAAATATTCTTAACACAGAAGACAGCAAAACATTTAGTAAGGTATAGCAACAATATAGTCATGAAATCATAGTCAAAACCACCTGAACTAAGATAGTCTAAAGAAATAGAGAAAAGGATGTTTTTCAGAGTTATTTATAAATTAGAAATGATAGAACTTGGTGCCTGATTTGTTAGAGCTTAAGGAGAGAATTTAATGGTATAATGATTACTTGTGCTATATAGGAATTATGATGAGGCAACGAGCAATGTCTAGGTCCTATCCACTATCCTGAAGGAGAAACAATGAGCAGCCCCCTTCTTTTCTGAGTTACACCAGTAATACATGAGGAGATATGGTCCAAGAGTCCTTACTCTTAGGTTCCATCATCTACCACACATACTTTTCTTGTTTCCCCAGCGGATTTAACAGATAATCATGTGACAAAAAGAAGTATGTTTCTTCCCCTTGAGGGAAAAGAAGAGAAGATCAGGTAAACTGTGCTTCTATATTTATAAGGCCACAGAAACATTAGCTATCATTGCCCTTTTATGTAGTCTGAGACCATCAGGTGGGCAGTGTTGGGGAGGGTAGAGTATTTCACATCTCTCATTGAAATTCTTCCTCTGCCTATGCAAAAGAGGAAAACTACTTTCATTTTTTACTATTCTAAGCATATTTTCTAGCTTCTGTACAAGAAAAAAAAACATGGTAATATAGGCAATAATACAAGACACGAATTTGGGCATGCATTTCCTGGCGACCAGGGTACCTGTGTCCTAAGAGGGCCAAGTTTAAACTCCATATCCTTTTTTGCACTACTGAGCATGAATGCGAAGGTGAAAAGACATTGAACCTTCTGGGAAAGTTGGCCATTTCTTCTCTTCATTTCTTATGTCCATATGGCAAGTACAGATGTCCTGGCCCATAGGGATGGATTGTTCATCTCGGTCCATGTCATTGTTGGGTAGCAGACTCAAGAGCTCTCAGGCAGTTCTCTACCTCTATGCAGACATGATTTCACATGCTTGTCCCAAAGAGTAAGATAACCCAGATAACAAACATTGGCCATAAAACTAATGTATGAACCTTATGCTTGCTAAAGGGTATTAAATATTAGGAAATGGTACAGCATGAAGTAAGAAAGATAGCTTTAAGACTAATCTTAATGTTAAAGATTAGAGTCTTAGCTTATTTCAACTGTGATTGACCTTAGACTAGTCACTTAATCTATATGATTTTCCATGTCTTTCTCTATAATATGAAAACAGTAATAATAGCTATTCATACTAATTCTCCCACATATCCTTCATCAGGACAAATGTCACAAATATCTACAGAGTCTTCTAAACTAAACCTCAAAACTTGACTTTTTTTCCCTCACCCATCCCATTCAATAGACAAGTTTTCAGATCCTATAAATTCTATAGAAAAGTCTAATAATGATTAAAGAGTTAAACAATTAGAAATTAACAATATTTGAATCCCATTAAGTGAAAAGTATAAGATTTTCTTACCACATTCTGACAGATTGAAAACATATTGATGCCCCATGGATTTGAATAAAGAAAAAGCAACAGGGATGTAGTAGACAGAATTTGAAAGGATAAATTATTCCCATTCCTCTGGAGAGTTGTAAACCTCTATGAAATCATCATGAGATACACAAACTAGAGTAAGAAACAATTTGATTGAAAATCCAAGGATCATACTATATGGTGTCTAACATAATAATAAAACAAACAAACAAATAAATAATTAATAGTTCTAGAACAAAAATTAATAAATAATCATAAAAAAGAAAAGCCAGAATCAAAAATATTATCAAAAGTAAAGAAGAGAACATTTTTGTAGAATATCTATAATAGAAATAATGAAATCTGGGATAAATAAAAAACACAATTGTAAATATGGAAATATTTGAGTGATAAATGTATAAATATTGTTGAGCAATAAATAAATAATCATATTAGTGCTTCCATTAAAGAAGTAAATGGGGACAATTTAGTAATGCATACAAAAAGAGTTACAATATTTTTCATATAAAAAGAAATAAACATTGACAGGAAAACACAACATTGAGTAATTTCAAACCAGAATCTCTCAGAAAAATATGAATGACTCTGTCCTTGTATTTGGCGGGTGGCTCAAATATTTGATTTTTACAGAGATTTTCTCAAACCTGTTGTTTTTTAGGACCAGCTAAAATTGCTTAACAGTGGCCACCAAATCCTCAAATAAGCAATAATTTTAAACTCATTTTAATAGAAAAATACTGTTAGTGTGCAAATTTCCACTTTTCTCAGGATTTAAAGTAAAGAATGCAGAGATATGCTTGCATGTACTTTACACTCTAGATTCTGCTCCCAAGAAGAAAACAGGAATGATATAATTGGATTATTGAGTTCTCCTCAGGCCCAGCATATATGAATCTTTTTCTTTTAGAGAAAGATTGGAAATTAAAAGAGATTCACAGTATTCCATATGACTCCCCCCCCAAAAAAAGTCCCATGGTATATCATTGTGTGTAAAGATAATAGAGTAAGCTGTGCCAAGGAGAGCCCTAGGGATCATCTCATGTGCATCCCTTCTCAGGGACTCATCTTTCAAGAACCTCTCAGAATAAGGTTCATTTCACTGTTGGGGCTCAAAATGTATTTAACTCATCTAAGAATACAACCTGAGTTTGGAATGGAATCCACTGAAAAGTTCATTTCAGTGTATCCAGCTGTTAGAAGAGAGGGCTGACAATCACTGGAATCCAATACTCAACTCTGGATCTGCACCTTGGATCTCTGGATCTCATTCTTCTGTACTCTGTGTGAAGTACCCTCCCATGTAGTTCCATGCATCTCCAAAACAAACTCATCCCATGTCTTCAGATAAGAAGAAGGAAGATACTGAAGGAATAAAGTCTTTCCAGAACCGGAAATTTTGTGTCTATCTTGGAAGAAGGGTCACACCCCTGTTTTTATAACCCAAAGCCTATTCGTGAGAAGAGATTTTTGTTTTCTCTCTTCTCTAGAATCCTCAGTCTTAGAAGACTTGCTACTGGACTGTTTTTGAGGGGGTCAGTTTATGTGCTGAGAGGTGCAAGGAACCAAATGATCCATTGTCTCTTAAACTAGCTATCCCTTTTCAATTCCCAGAATCTTCCTTTACTCTGACCTTTCATCTTTGTTATTATATTATTTTCCTCTTTCAGTGTTCCCACACTGTCTGGGTTCCACACCCACTGGACCCACAGGGCACTGCCTAGGATGCACGACAGAGCTTCTTGCAATGTGCTGCTCATTGTTTAGGAGGTGAGAAGGAGCCAGAGCTCAGTGAGTGCTAAAGTTGGGTGTGTGGCCACTCCCTGCTCCAGTACCCTAGTACTCAGGTTGCTATCACATTGCATAGATGCTCTCAGGGGCTAGGAGGAAAGAAAACAGGATTGCACATTGAGGATCTATTCTATCGGAAGAGCTACCTCTGATGTACTCTCACCCATACCAGTGGTCCAAGTGATCATTCTTTCTCCTTCAAATTGGTCACAGGATATCCCCATTCCAAGCTGGACCACAGTATTAGTTATGCCTTCTGAATTTCATACTGTGCTTTAGATAGGATGACTAGGACTTAGGAGTGTTTTAGTGCCTGTGTGTGTGCAACAGGGATTGTGTTTTGAGGAGTAGTTTGTTCATTGCTGCATCCATTCAGTTATCCATTCATCGATTCAGTGAACATTTCTTGAAAAGTTACTATATGCCAGGTAATGCAGATATATGGGTTGAAATAGAATTTCAACCCTGAAGAAACTTATAGCCCAGTTAGAAGACAGGATTGTAAATAAAAAATCATGTATAAGTTAGTAAAAACCTTTTATTACTACTACATTATTATAATATATCAAAGTGTATTATTATATACATATATCAAAACTCATCAAATTGTACACATGAAATATGCATAGTTCACTGCAAGCAAATTTATCATGATGAGGAGTGAAAAAAGCACTTATCAAAAATTATTGGAAAATGAGTTCAGTATGTATTATTTTGGCTACTGTGGTTATAGACTTTATCAGTGCTTCTCTTGTATATTCTCTTTACACTGTATCTAAAGAAAAGGTATTTTTCATTTAATTTTGCCAATTCTTCAAATCATTCCCTGACTCTATCTTCCTGGTTTCTTAAAGACCAATGGACTCTACTATAGGTAGACCCGCTACTATAGGAATGACCCATTTTATTTCCATCTGGATGAAAATTCATAAATAGAAAACTCACTGTCAACTTGTGGTCCTGCAATCAAGTCATACTTGGCAGCACATGGGCCAGTGGTCCAGCCACAACTGATCTGACCACATTTTCCCTATACTGCCAGCTGGATGTAGACTCTAATGTGTGAAAACAAACTTTTCTATGTTTGTAGGCTTTGATTTCTGTCTATCTCAAGGTAGCCCTGCCAGGTGTTCTATCTGTTCTCACATCATTCTATAGGTCAGTTTTAAGACTAGTACTTCAACCCTTCTCAGGGATAGAAGACTCCAGTCCCAAGTGCCAACCATTTGCCCATACCCACAGATACATTCCCTCTTTCTAATTTTCTTCTCTATTAGCTTATGTCCAGCCATGGTATTCCTTGCTTATTCCTGATGTACATTAATATATAAACTAAGTAGGATTTCTACCTGACTGCAAAGCATTGGACCAGTGCCTGATTTCCTACTGATGCACCTCCACAACTCATTGGATACTCTGAAACAAAGTGCAGCATGAATGAGCTCAAACACTAGTCACACCAGGAAAGACACTGCAACTGTGCAGACAGCTACTGTGGTGCCATTTGGTCTCCACACAGGGTTGTCCTTGGTTCCATAGTGTGTGGAGTTACCTAAGTCTGGTCTTCTCTCCAACATCTTGGCTCAGTAATGATGAGGGCCCATCATGCCTTAATCTTCTGCACTGCCATCAAGCCCTGATTCTCTGATACAGTAAAGAATTTAGAAAAGGACCAGGACTGTGGATTATAACATGATCTAAGTGGTTTCTTAAAATTCCCTTCCTGCTAGGAAGGATAATAAATGATCCAATAAATGATCCCTTGGAAACACAAATGAAAAGATAATTATTGGTTCTGGTCCTTGATTAAATGAAAGTCAAAATCTGCTGACCAAAAAGCAAACTAGAAAAAAGAACTACTAAAGGTAGAACTCTTCATATTTTTTTCAAATCCATATAATATGTCAGTATCTTTTTCTCAAGTAGTTTCAGTAAGAATTAGGGGTTGAATTTTTAGAAAATTGAGTGTCTTAAATGCTTCCAAGAATTTTTTCAATTGAATACATTTGTTCTTGCAATGAGATCTTTGCTTTCAGGGTTTGGTTTTCCATTATACTCAACTTCTGATTGATAATCAGAAGAAAGATTTATGCTAATGTGTAGGCAGAAATAAACATCAATGGGCACAGAAAACCAAACCTATCTGACTGAATTCATCTTGCTGGGCCTTTCTTCAGACTGGCAGATCCAGATCCTACTGTTTGTGGTGTTTCTCATCATCTACCTGCTAACTCTGTTTGGAAATCTTCTCATCATAATGCTAATTCATATTGACTCTCGACTTCATATACCAATGTACTTTTTCCTTAAAAACTTGTCATTTACTGATCTCTGTTTCTCTACAACAATCATCCCCCAGATGTTATTCCATTTGCTGGTAATGAGAAAAACCATTTCCTTTGCTGGGTGTTCAATTCAGATGATTTTTTTCCTAGTAGCTGGGTGTACAGAAAGTTCCCTCCTAGCATTGATGTCCTATGACCACTTTGTGGCTGTCTGCAAGCCCCTTCACTACTCCACCCTCATGACCCAGAGGGTGTGTATACAGCTGACCCTAGGGTCCTGGGCCACTGGAGCATTTGTGTCTCTAGTAGACACAATATTTACTTTATGTCTGTCATACCATGTACAGAACATAATCAATCATTATTTTTGTGAACCTCCTGCACTCTTGAAGTTGGCTTCAGAAGAAACCTACAAAGCTGAGATGGCCATCTTTGCAATGGGCGTGGTAATTCTCCTTGGTCCTCTCTCCTTCATCCTTTTCTCTTACTGGAATATTATCTCCACTCTGATTCAGATACATTCAGGAGAGGGGAGGCTCAAGGTCTTTTCTACTTGTGGCTCTCATCTCATTGTTGTTGTCTTCTTCTATGGGTCAACAATATTTACATACATGCATCCAAATTCCAAAAAAATAAGTGAAGGGGATAAGGTGATCTCTGTGTTCTACTCAGTCATAACATCCATGATGAACCCATTCATTTACAGCCTAAGAAACAAGGATGTGAAGGAGGCATTTAGGAAAGTATTTGGAAGATAGGCCCTCTCAGAGGCAATGATCTTTAAATTGATATACGATTGTGGGAATGAAGACATTNTTGTGGGAATGAAAACATTCCAAACTGGTTCAACATTTTTTTTTAAAGATTTATTTATTTATTTATTTCACAGAGGGAGAGAGATCACAAGGAGGCAGAGAGGCAGGCAGAGAGAGAGAGGGGGAAGCAGGCTCCCCGCTGAGCAGGGAGCCCGATGCGGGCCTCGATCCCAGGACCCTGAGATCATGACCTGAGCCGAAAGCAGAGGCTTTAACCCACTGAGCCACCCAGGCGCCCTGGTTCAACATTTTTAACAGCTTTCTCTCCAAACTATCTCTAGGCTCATACATCTTATAAGGGTCATGCATGTACCCTTGTACATCTAGGATGTTTTCAGGCTTGTCAACTGCATCTTTTTTTTTTTTTAAAGATTTTATTTATTTATTTGACACAGAGAGATCAGATCACAAGTAGGCTGAGAGGCAGGCAGAGAGAGAGAGGAGAAAGCAGGCTCCCTGCTGAGCAGAGAGCCCGATGTGGGCCTCGATCCCAGGACCCTGAGATCATGACCTGAGCCGAAGGCAGGGGCCTTAACCCACTGAGCCACCCAGGCGCCCCTGTCAACTGCATCTTGTTCAAGCTTCTTCTCTGTGGCTATAGCTTGCTTGCCTCATAACAGCTTTTTTGCTATTACATTACATATTATAAATTATATTTACATATCATATTATATGAAAATTTTTATATATCAAACAGGATTTTCATTTATACTGCATTACTGGTTCACTAATCCATTTTCACCCAGAGATAGTACTTTTGGTTCTAAACTCCATAGCTGCTTGTCAGCCTCATCCCTTGCTAACATCATCTACAGCCATCCACAGATGCTGGATCAATATGTTAGATTCTACAATTTCCTGTGTGAAAATATCAATTATTTTTACCTTAAAACTCTGCTATGGAACCCTCTTTCTTATTTTCTTTTGTTTGGGGAGGGGTTGTTTTGTTTTGCTGTAGAGTCCCAAAATATTGCCATAGTCAATTCAACTACACATGTGGGAGCTACTGGCTTAGACGATAATGTATGGGATCTCATAGTCCAGCACACATCTTTCATACATCACACACTCCCTGTCTCCAAAAACAATTGCTGGGTTGAAGGAACTAGAATTAAGAAGCAACATGCCTACATCAGAACTCTCTTATCAGAAATGTCTGTGACACCAGTATACCACAGCTGTTCCCTCCTCAGACATGCTCCCTCTTCTGCAGGTTTGATTGTGTCAGTACCCATTAAGTTCCCATTTTGGGAAAGTGGAAAAGGGTGGCTGACATATGAGGAACAATCCCAGAAGATGTAGCTTGTTCTGTGGGATTAAATGGCCCCGTTAGCCTTTTTAACAATGGCTATAACCTCAGTTTTGGCAAAAGTACTAATGGTAAGGGTTGTGGCTACTCACTGATGGTCAGCATGTGCACTGTCCCTCCCTTGGAGGAAAATCCACTGTTGTCCTCTACCCTCAGCTAAAGCTTCTACCTGCAAGTATTAAGTGGAATTCACCAACTATTCATTGGCATGTAGGAACACTACCAATTTCCATCCCTGGTTACAGAGCCTGTGAGCCATGAAAAAACATAGATGGGGAACATCAAAGTTCTGCTCATTTCTCCCCCATGATTGTCTCTTTCTCCTGGCAGAAGTCCTACACAAACATATACCATTTGTACTTCATTTTCCAGACTTAAAATATCCCCTGATTTTCCCACTCCATCTGCCATGGAGCTGTTTGTATGGATTCTTGGCATATAGAAAAGAGTACTGCTAACCAGAGCCGAACCCTCCTTTCACACAGCAAGAAGAATATGGGAAATTTTATCTTTTACCAGGAACAATTTCAACTTGGAGCTCTGCTCTCACTTCATGACCACCTATACACAAAGTAATTATGGATGAAGTATGGCAGGAGCCAGAGAAAATGCGAAGACCTTGATGAAAATCAAGCTTGCCACACTGAGGTCTGGCTCCAGCTTCAGTGTCCATGCCTTGTCCTGGGTATCCAGTGCTGGTCATTCTGTGTCATGATGTCCTTGCTGAATTGAATGCATTGTGTGCAGAATGATTCTGTATGGGAGAATAGATGTATGCAATAATAGATTCACTAGGCAGTTGTGAGTTGTATTATTTTCAGAGTATATGTATCAGCATGATCTTATACAAGGAAACAAAAACTGGTCTTGTACTACAGATTCTTTGAGAAGCTATGTTATAAATAATAGCACTTACATTTTTTAATTAAAGTATAGATTACATACAATATTATATTAGTTTTAGGTGTACGGCATAATGAGTTGATATTTATATACATTACATAATGCTCACCACAATAAATGTAGATATCATCTGCCACCTAACAGTTATAATAATGTTGGTTAGACTCCTATGCTCTACTTTACACCTTGTTACTTAGTTATTTTATAACTGAATGTTCGTACCTCTTGATCCCTTTCACTGATTTCACCCTCTCTTACCCCCTCCCATCTGGCAATCATCAGTTTGTTCTCTGTATTTATGAATCTGTCTCTGTCTTATTTTATTTGTTTTGTTTTTTAAATTCCACATGTAAGTAAAATCATATGTATTTTTCTTTCTCTTTTTTGTCTATATTATTTTAATTAGCATAACATAATCTGGGTCCATGTCATTGCAAATGGCAAGATTCCATCCGTTTTTATGGTGGAGTAATAGTCCATTGTATACATACACTACATCTTCTATATCAATTCATCTATTGATGGACACTTAGGTTGTTTCCATATTTTGACTAAATAATGCTGCAATGGACATAGGGGTGCATACACCTTTTTAAATTAGTGTTTTTATTTTCTTCATTTAACTACCCAGAAGTGGAATTGAACGACATCACTTTTAGATATGCTGCTACTTCATGGCCCTTCAGAAGCTCAGTTTACCATTTCCTCTTTAATTGTGATTAAGAAAAAGGGAAGTTATATTACATAATTGGAATGATTATTGAAAAGGTGGCCATGAATCTCCTAGAGTTATGTAAAAAGTATGTAACTGACCTCACTACAGAATTGGTGGAGTCAACAGGGTAAGAAAACACAGATGCTGAGATATATTTTTAAATGAAAACATCAGTTTCTGGCTGGATGCCAGACTACCAATGACTATGCAGGAAAAGCTAGGTGAATAATATCGTGTGAGAAACTAACAAGCTACAAAAGTCACCATATTCTGGGAACTACCCTTGTCCTTTAGAGAAAATAGTTTGCTTTTTTTAAAAATTTTTATTGTGTTATGTCACCATAAAATACATCATTAGTTTTTGACATAGTGTTCCAAGATTTATTGTTTATGTACAACACCCAGTGCTCCATGCAATACGTGCCCTCCTTAATACCCACCACCAGGCTCACCCATCCTTCCACCCCCTTCCCCTCTAAAACCCTGTTTGTTTCTCTGAGTCCACAGTCTCTCATGGTTCATCGACCCTTCCAATCCCCTCCCTTCACTTTTCCTTTCCTTCTCCTAATGTCCTCCATGTTATTCCTTAAGAAATTAATTTTCTTTCATTTATGCCACAGGTTTATGATTGCTACTTTTGTATTAAATCAACTCATACAACATTGATTTCAGTAGCACAGCTTGAGTTCACTTACTCAATGAACATCTAACTCAATTTTTAACTTAATATTTATTGAGACCTCTTCTATGTGCTGAATATACAGCAATAAATGAAGTTCAAAATTCCTATTCTCATGGAACTTACATTTTAGAAGAGGATGATAAACAAATAAGTTAAACATATGTCTGATGGTAACAAGTTGTTATGAGAAAATAAAAGCAAGGAAAGGTTGGTTGCAATTTTAAGCAGGTGTTCAAGAAAGGCCTTTCTTGAGAAGATGACATTTCAGTTAAAGGATACCTTACATCTTAGAGAAATTAACATTTGTGCTGTGATCAGAACATTGAGAAGAAAGAACCGAGGCATTATTTGGGAGAAGAAAGTCCAGTCAGAGAGAACAGAGAGTCTGAATAACTTGGGAATAAGTTTTTTGAGATCAGAACAGAGAAGTCAGAGTGACTGGAGACTGACGAGTGGCAATGAATGAAATCACAGTAACAGGCAGAGGCAAGATTGGTAGGGCTGCTGTATTAGTTTCTTAGGGCTACCATAACAAAGTTCAAAAACTTTGTAGCTTAAAACAACAGAAATTCATAGTTCTGGAGGCCAGAAATCTGAAATCAAGGCATATTGCTCCATCTTATAGACTATACTCCCTCCAAAGGCTCTGGGGGAAAAGCCTTCCTTGCTTCTTCCAGATTTTGGTACTGAGGCGTTCCCTAGTTTGTGGCAGCATAACCCAATCTCTGCCTCTGTCTTCATATGGCCTTCCCTCTGTCTCTGTGTCTGCCCCACTTCTTTTTTTTTAATTAATTAATTAATTAATTAATTAGAAAGAGAGAGCACACAAGAAAAGGGAAGGGCAGAGGGGGAGGGAGAGAGAATATTAAGCAGACTCCCTGTTGGGCATGGAGCACAACTCAGGGCTTGATCTCATGACCCTGAGATCATAACCTGAGCTCAAACCAAGAGTCGGACGCCCAACCAACTGAGCCACCCAGGTGCCCCTATCTTCCCCTTTACTTAAGAAGATATCAGTCACTGACTTAGGGTTCACCACAATCCAGGATGATTTCATCTTGAACTTTCCCTTAACTACACTGGCAAAGATCTTTATTCCAAATAAGGTCATGTTATAAGGTTCTAAGTGGCATATTTTTTGGATGATACAATTCAACCCATTACAAGCTTGGAAGTTCTAAGAAAGTAATGGATTTTATTTTAGGTTCCACAGAAAGTCATCATGATATTACACCTTTAAAAGGTCATTTTGAGTGTTGTATGGAGAGTGGATTATAAGTGGACAAGTGTGGAAACAAGAAAAACAATCAGTTTTACTACAGTAGCCCAGGAGAGAGATGCTGGTCTTAACTAGGGTTGTAGCAGTGGGGAGCCAGAGGAGATGATAAGACAGACATGTGGGTATACAAGATAAAAAAAGAGAGTGATGAAATATCCCTAAGTCTTTGGCCTGAGTAATGTTGTGGATGATGGGGGAGATTCAAAAAGGGAGGTAGAAGAAATCAAGAATTCTCTTCTGGACTTGTTTACATGGCCCTTGGTTATATGCTGTCTTTGTCCTCACACCACCCTTCCATACTTGAATAGCTACAATAAAACCTTCATTTAAACAGTTCTGACCTATTAAGCTGCATCACCCATCTGTAGTTTTGGGTTTTGTCCCCCACCCAGTTCCATTAGCTAAAGATTTTAATTAAAGCATTTTGAGTATAATTGCACACAGGGGTTCTGAAGTCCTTGGTAGTAGTTAGTTTGGTAGTCATCATCCAGATGATGCAAAATGTACCTTTGTCAGCTGTTTTTTATGTTGCCATGATTATTGAGACCTCCATTTTAAAAATTCTGACAATTTAGAGACACAAGTGGTCCTTCAATTGGTTTGAGAAACAGTAGGGTAGTACCTGATTATCAGATAAGATTCAGATATTTCAGTTTGTGAGTACAGTGAAAAATGCCCCAGGGTATCTCATTGTAGAAAGGTTTTGAAAAGTTAATAGCACAAATTGCTCTGGGGACTGTCCTGTTTACATGCGCTCTTAGGAACTCATGCTTAAAGACTTACTCCCAGGAAAATCCTTAAGGCAGATTCCATGGTGAATTGGGGATTTTAATAAAATGGTGCTCCTTGGCTTGGGACATAATAGGACTCATAGTCCAGATGATGTCCCAACCTTCAGGATATGTGGTAAATAGCAATGGAAGTTACCTATTAGGCTATGGATTAGTAGACTGCAGAAACCTTAACTTTCTTCATTCATTAACTTTCTCTTCACCACTGACCCGATTGTCCTGTGTTTGTCTCATGCCAGTCCATCAGGTGGGAGCAGGTAAGGTAATTAGGGGGAATTAATCCTTTTAGAGAGTCTGAAATTTTGATTTTGTTCATTGGGGTGGACTCTGCCTTTCACTCCCCTCTCTCTTTTTCATCTGGCTTCTACAAAAAATACATGCTCTTCTTTTTTACTGATTCTCTTGAGTGATAGTCTCATGAATCCTGTTTTACAGCTCCTCTGAAGAGGATTAAGCTACTGACCAAGGATACCTGAGTGACTGCAAGGGCTGTGAATACCCACTGTCTCTCCTTTTGCACCAAAAGCTAATCTGCCAGATTCTCCTCTGCCCCTTGCTGTCTCAATGTTCTCTTTTCAGGAATTCCCTCCTTGTTCCATTTAGCTAGCCACTGGGTTTGGACAGTGGGAGTAGGCAGGACCAGGATGGAACCTTGACCACCTGCCCTAGGGCACACAGGCAGAATCTTCTTGTGGTCAGACATCCCTGGATGGCACACAAGACTGTGTGAGTATGCTAATTTGTACGTGGAGGTATACAAAAATCCAGGTATCTTGTCCCCTGTCATAGTGAACTCAACCTTCGTTGTTTGGATGTGGTTAACAGTTCATTCACTCTCTTAAACCTGATGATCAATCCTGGGATCTTCTAAACCAAGATTGTCCCAATCCCAGGTCAGAATTCAACATCTCAACAGTCAACATAATCCCTTCTTCTAACTTACATTTCTCTTGAGAGAGGGAATATGTTCATGTGATAATGTGTTGGTGTGGAGTATCTGCATGACTTTGCTCACCCATTCAACTTACCTTTTTTAAGATTTTATTTTTAAGTAATCTCTACATCCAATGTGAGGCTCAAACTCACAACCCCAAAATCAAGAGTCACATGCTCTACCAACTGAGCCAGCCAGGCATCCCCCCCAACTCACTTTTAAACTTCCCCTATGTCTCAGGTGGTACTGATAAACAGATAATAAAGATAAGTGACATATGTTTTACTGTCTTGAAGAAAAAATAGTCCAGGGAGACAGAAGGAAAGAAAGAAAGAAAGAAAGAAAGAAAGAAAGAAAGAAAGAAAGAAAGAAAGAAAGAAAGAAAGAAAGAAAGAAAGAAAGAAAGAAAAGGAAAAAAAATAAACTTCAAATTCCTTCACAGGACCATTCTGGTCCCTCTGACTTTAACCACCCAATAATTGTCTAAAGTAAGCTTTAATGTACTTATTTTCTTTTAGTTTGTTTAATTTTTTATTTAAATTCAATTTAGTTAACATATGCTGTCATTAGTTTATTATTAGTTTTAGAGGTAGAATTTAGTGATTCATCAACTGCATGTAACACCCTGTGCTCATTACATCAAGTGCCCTTCTTAATGCCCATCACCCAGTTGCCCCATTCCCCCCTCCCCTCCCTTCCCTCCAGCAGCCCTCAGTTTGTTTCCTATAGTTAAGGGTTCTTTTATGGTTTGTCGCCCTCTCTGGTTTCATCTTATTTTATTTTTCTCTCCCTTCTCTTATGATCTTGTTTTATTTCTTAAATTCTACACATGTGTGAAATCATATGACAATTGTCTTCCTCTGATTGACTTATTTCGCTTAGCATAATACCCTTTATTTCTGTCCACATCATTGCAAATGGTAAGATTTCATTTTTTTATGGCTGAGCAATATTTCATTTTATACATATATATATATACATATATATGTATATATCTCACATATTCTTTATTCATTCATCTGTTGATGAACATCTCAGGTCTTCTCATAGTTTGGCAATTATGGACATAGCTGCTATAAATATTGGGGTGCAAGCGTTCCTTTGAATCACTATGTTTGTATCCTTTGGGTAAATACCCAGTAGTGCAATTGCTGAGTCATGGGGTAGCTCTATTTTTAACTTTTTGTGGAACCTCCATACTGTTTTCCAGAGTGGCTGAACCACCTTGCATTCTCACCAGCAGTGTATCTCTTATCCTTGCCAACATCTGTTGTTTCCTGAGTTAATTTTAGCCATTCTGACTGGTGTGAGGTGGTACCTCATTGTGGTTTCGATTTATATTTCCCTGATGCCAATGAGCATTTTTTCATATGTCTGTTGGCCAAGACCACCCACAATTATTTAAAAATATCTGTTCATATATGCCTGATTGCTTTTGTGCCTACAAATAGCTCTGCCAAATAGCTTTAAAACCCATAAAATGGAGTTCTCTGGATTTGTTTTCACAGAGTGGATGTGGGGAATAGACAGATACAGTTGGGTGAAAGTTTAACCTTCTCTACAAAGAGTTTTTGAGTAAGAAAGAAAAAGAATTGCAGAATACAGAAAAAGTGAGAAAACTTAAAATTTTTTTCCAAATCTTTGTTTCATCATCTATGTACTGGGGGTGATAATAACTACCTCAAATGAACATAAGACTTAAAAATAAGTGTACACAAACAATGACTGACACCAAGCCCAACACATGAAAATTAGTATTATTATTCCCAAAGGGCCTTGTTCAAAGAGAGATAAAGTGTAGAGGACAGATTGAGGCATGTTTAAAGGATGCTACTGAGTGCAACAACCAATGAGGCAGCCTCTTTTTACTGATGTTCCTTAGCACCCTCTTCACACTAAAAACAAATAAGGGAAGAATTTATTTAAGGGCCAGGGTCGCAGACTACTACCTCATCCTTTAATTTCCTAGTCCTTGCTCAGAGTGCTTCTTTAAGATTATTGTGCAAAAATAATGAAAAAAAGCAGCCTTCATAAATGTTATCAGATAATTTTATCAAATAGTTTGCAGCATAAAAACCTAACTAGTTTAGGGTGCCTGGGTGACTCAGTGGGATAAAGCCTCTGCTTTCAGCTCAGGTCATGATCTCAGCGTCCTGGGATCCAGGCCCACATCTGGCTCTCTGCTCAGCAGGGAGCCTGCTTCCTCCTCTCCCTGTCTCTCTGCCTGCCTCTCTGCCTACTTGTAATTTCTCTC